>JANAVB010003824.1:0-50657 GCA_029216955.1 Iris pallida | reverse complement strand
GATAGTACTGAAAGATAGGATATATAAAACTCAGAATCCACAGAGTATAACACAATACAGAGAGATAGCTGAAACTAAGATAACATCTCTAAATTCAGAGTATAACTCTAATATATACAATATCATAACATGAAGTAATAGAACTATCCTAGTCTACAGGGGTAATGTCCTCAGCAAGTGCTGGGTCCTCCTGAGAGTCCAGCTTAAGTGTGTAATCTAAGCCTGCTCCGTAATAAGTGGGACACTGCTCCTCAAAGTCATCTGTAAAATTTTAATAGATCCAGTCAGGACTGGAGCGAGCATAGTACATCTCACGTAGTTCATATCATGATAGGAATATAATACAGGCAATAGAGTAAGATACATGAAACGCTGAAGAGTATACATGAGTAAAAAGAGAAGACTGTAATGAAATATCTACTATAAGTAAAGAGCTATAGTGAAAGTGATTTAGAGTACAAGCTAGACATATGAACGGCTTGATAATAAACATGAGAGGTCGTACATGACTACACTACTTTAGAAATTGTCCACATGACTATTTATACTCCTCTGTACCCCAATCAATACACAAAGATCCGTTCAAGTTATGTTATTGCACATGATATTCACATGGTGGCCCATAATGGATGCACATGAATATAAACATGGGGGCTCCGTGATCATGAGAGTACATGAATCACGAGAGTGCACATGTAAGGTGAAAGCACAAGAGTACATAATGAAAGTGAAACGCACATGACATGATGTATCTGATGCTCCCGAGGGGGATAAAATCGTATGAAAAGATCTATATAGTACTAATCCATGTTTCTATCGTGTCAGCATCAAGTAAAATAATCTAGAGCAAAAAAATACTCCTAGCAAGTATGAAACGGTCAGAGAATATACTCGTCTGATATCCTGAATGTTCGAAAGAAAGTACTCACTACAACAAAAATACCTTTTAATGACGGCTAAAAAGCGTCATTAATTGCAAACCATGACGCTTTTTTTCTCAGTCCAAGCGTTATGAAATCGGGTGTTATAAATGTTTTTAAAAGCGTTATAGATAATTCATACAAAACCGTCATTAATAGGTTGAATTTCTGCTACGTTTTATTTTCAAAGCGTTATGGATAGTTATGAAAAACTGTTGTATATGGTCGTTGTATCACATTTATAACGCTCTATACTGCATGACATTCCAAATGCTGCTCAATTCAATTCGAAAACAACCACTTTGAATCATATTAACAACAAAGCATTGAAATGTAATATAAAGTACCATTCTCTATTCCATTGTCTCAAAATAGAGTATTTTAGCTACCATTCTACATTTCTCCAATTCATTATATACATCTTCTCAAAATATATAGAGTATCCAATATAGAGTACACTTTAGCTACATCAAAACTATCAACATCAAAAATCTCACAGATACTGTAGCGAAGAAGCACACTTATAACGCTTCAACTTGGTCACATGAAGACTGTCCATAGCACATGTACATATAGCAAAACCCTAAAAAAAAAGTAAAACCCTCACTTTTAGAGTCTGTCAATTTTAGAGTCTGTGATTTATATCGAAAAACCGAGAGTATCAGAGTACTCTAATAAAAACCAAAACCGACAAATAAAGTAAAATATCTAGGCATGGCATAGTGGACGTAGTCCCAAAATCAACGATGCAGGCATGCTAATGGAGATGTCATTCCCGAAATAAAAATACTCCCAACTAATATATACCCGCATGTGATTTATATCGAAAAGCTTCCAACAAAAACACCCACAGTACCAAGTTAAACCCATCATGCATAATAGATACCCAACCAACAATTTTAATCCAAATAGTAAAACATCTCCTACATGAAAGAAATCTTTCCCAACCCAACATGTATAATAGGAAAAACCTAAACCAACATCCCACAACAAGTATAGCAAGGAGAACCCAAGCAACAATTTATACAAGAAACCCAAACCAACAATGCATCCATCACAAATAATTCCAACAGCAGCTAGGTAACCCGAAACCGAAAATGATCCAACAGCAAGTAAAGAACCGAACATGATCTAAAGATCATTCCCGCTTCACAAACAAATACAATCGTAGGATCGTCAAGCCAAAATCGAACTCAACACATATCAGTCGATCGAAACCCTTTTATGTAGGGATCGAGATCCAACAACATCATCGACAAACAAAATAAACCTAAAAATTGAAATCAATCAAGAGTTTAGAATTTATACCCCAGAATTTGGTGTCGGAATTTGAAGGGAGCCTTCGGACTCGGCTCGCAGGCACGCACAGCTCCTCGCCGGGTCACGGCTGCAACTGTGGAGAGGCTACATCATCGACACGAAGGTATCCTCACATCCGTGTCTAGTATCGACTCGTACAAATACGAGCGTATCTGCACCCGGAATGAACAACCCAACAGTACCAACATACAAACTACGACCAACGACAAGAAACGAAATGAGATATATAAGATGTCTCAGATAAGGATCAATCATCATCTGCTGTACTAGCATGCCATAACACGTATAGGACACGTCCCGACATGGAGCCAGTATATCCGATACGATCTGCAACACTTTGGTTCATTTGGTCGAACGACCATCACCAAGAGTATCAGAGTACTCTAATAAAAACCAAAACCGACAAATAAAGTAAAACATCCAGGTATGGCATACTGGACGTAGTCCCAAAATCAACGACGCATGCTTGCTAATGGAGACGTCAATCCCGAAATAGAAATACTCCCAACTAATATATACCCGCATGTGATTTATATCAAAAAGCTCCCAACAAAAACACCCACAGTACCAAGTTAAACCCATCATGCATAATAGATACCCAACCAATAATTTTAATCCAAATAAAAAAACATATCCTACAGCAAAGAAATCTTTCCCAACCCAACATGTATAATAAGGAAAACCTAAACCAATATCCCACAGCAAGTATAGGAAGGAGAACCCAAGCAACAATTTGTACAAGAAACCCAAACCAACAATACATGCATCACAAATAATTCCAACAGCAGCTAGGTAACCCGAAACCAAAAATGATCCAACAGCAAGTAAAGAACCGAACATGATCTAAAGATCATTCGCGCTTCACAAACAAAGACAATAGTAGGATCGTCAAGCCAAAATCGAACCCAACACGTATCAATCGATGGAAACCCTTTTTATGTAGGGATCAAAATCCAACAATATTATCGACAAACAAAATAAACCCAGAAACTGAAATCAATCAAGAGTTTAGAATTTATACTCCAAAATTTAGTGTCAGTATTCGAAGGGAGGCTTCGAACTCGGCTCGCAGGCACGCACAGTACCTCGTCGGGTCGCGGCTGCAACTGTGGAAAGGCTATATCATCGACACGAAGGTATCCTCACATCCGTGTCCAGTATCGACTCGTACAAACACGAGCGTATCTGCACCCAGAATGAACAACCTAATAGTACCAACATACAAACTACGACCAACGACAAGAAACGAAATGAGATATATAAGATGTCTCAGATAAGGATCAATCATCATCTGCTGTACTAGCGTGCCATAACACGTATAGGACACGTCCCGACATGGAGCCAGTATATCCGATACGATCTGCAACGCTTTGGTTCATTTGGTCGAACGACCATCACCAAGAGTATCGGAGTACTCTAATAATGTCACGACCCATACCCTAGAGTAAGGGCACGAGACGTGGGTACATCCAGCCTACGTCGTAGTGTCGACGATAGAACGCTGTCCTAGGTCAAACATCTAACATTATAAAGGTACCTGTACAGAATATACACTCCAAACGGAGGTGACATAACAATACAGTCTCAATCACATCTAAGATAGAGCATGATAAAAGATAGATAGATAGATAGAACAGAATGAAATCACAGAGAATATAATCCAGATAAAGTCTAAGATAACATCTCCATAACATCAGATAAAACAAACCTCCAGTATATATATACAATAATGTATCATGAGAAGACAAAGTAAGAGTCTAAGCTAGCAATCTAAACTACTGGTGGTAGATCCTCTACTGCAAGTGGATCCAAGTCACAAGTGATGTCTAAATGCTGCACCATAATGGGTAGACACCAGAGCCTCATCATTCACTGTAAAATTTTCAACAGGTCCAGTCAGGACAGGAGCGAGTACAGTACATCTCAACAAAATCATAACAGGTTAGGAAATATAAACATGCTAGAGAGTAAGATACAGGAAACTGAAGAATAACATGATATAAAAAGAGAGAGACTGTAAGTAAATAGCTACAATATATAGAGAACTAACAGTGACTAGTGATTCAGAGCACAAGATGGTTACGTAAATGGTACGATGTTGTACACGAGTAATCTAAAGAGGGCGTACACGAGTAATCTACTGGATTGATTACATAACCACTTCTACTCCCCCGCCCCAATCAATACACAAGGATCTAGCCAAGTTATGTTATTGTACACGAAGGTCATGTGAATACATGATTATACACGATTTCACACGTTTCATACACGAATGTCACAAATACACGGAGTACACGATGCTCACGATAAAGTAGACGAACACGAATACCCGATGTATCCGCTAAGGGGATAACATCGCACGACAAGATCCATATAGTACTAATCCGTGTTTCCAATGTGTCAGCATCATGTAAAGTAATCTAAAGCAGAAAATATAACCCTAAACAAGATATAAAATGATCAGAGAATATACTCGCCTTGTATCCTGAGTATCTGTAGAGTATTTACTGTCCGAGGAGTGGTGTCTGTCTCCTATAGAACAGTACAAGTCACTATAAGTCTAAAATGATATAACAGACTGCTACAATACATCTACATGAAGTTTGGGGATCAAACTGGACTAAAGTCAACTCTCGGTCAACTCTAGTCAACTAGACTAGCCAAACTAGGTCAAGCCTAAGCCAAACAAGTCTCACTAAGCCTAACCAGCCTATTCTAGCAAGCACACACCAATTCTAGGCTATACCAGTCAACTAGACTCTATACTGGCATTCAAGCCACACTCATAGGTAATGAGCCCTAGGCTATAGGCTATTAGGACAATACCATGCCTAAAACCAAACCATATCACATATACACATCTCAATATATATGTTTAATATATAATACACACATATATAATATGTAGAATACCTATATACATCTCACATAATATATGTACATATATATATGTATATACACATACATAGAGAATAAGGAAAAGGAATGTATGTGTTCATGTGTTCAAGTGTATGTGTGTGAGAATACAAGAGGGTATGTGTGTTAGCAATATAAACTCTCAGAAAACTAGGAAACAGTGTTCAGTTACATACATATATGTGTGTGTTCAAGGGCATATGCTTGTGTGGGTGTAGCAGCATAGGTTAGTTTTCAGAAACAGTGTTTAAAGAGAAAGGAGAGGGTTCACATCCACAGTTTCAGGAAACTGAAGTACCAATCAAAGCTCTTCCAAACAAGCCCAATCATGCAAGTTAACTTAGCATTACTTCTAGCATCTACATACATCTATATAAGCTTAGCATGTATAAATCCTAGCATGGCTCTAATATTGTAGCAGTGTAATACTAACCTACATCAACAACAAGCATGTAATATAAATCTGCAACATATCAATCATTGGATCAATGAAAAATGGCTAATATGAACTCTGTTACAGGAATAGAGAAAATTGGACACACATCCATATTCGAGAACCAATTCCTTGCCAATAGCCTAATCTAGCATGTAACCTACCTAGCAGCAACTACACATGTGTATGAATCAATTATGGCAATTAAACATCAGTTAAAATCAGTTTAGAATGGGAATTAGAGTTCAGTTTAAAATCAATTTTGAAAACAATGCGTAGTGTATCAGTTGACTGTTCAATAAGCAGTCCAAAACCACTTTGAAACCCAATTCTTAAACATCAAACCTAAATCATTATTTCAGCAATCTAATACACATGTATATAAATTAATTCCTGGTAATTAAACATCACAAACAGCTTAGGGATCAAATCAATTTCAAAAATTGTAAACATGGACTGTGTATCAGTGAACTGTGAACCCTATTGTATTCAGTTTAACAGTCTATGTGAAATCGAAAGTCAAAAACAACTTCGAAGACTAATTCTTATGCCAAATCAAAAACCCTAATATGTAGGCTAATCCCTGATGTGTATAGGAAACATCACAATTTTAATCACACAAAGAAAAACAGTTTAACCTACATCAAAATTCCCAGGAACCAAATATCAGTCTAGTATCAGAATATTAAGGAAATTACTGATTTCTAAATCAAATAACAACTAATAATTAATTCAAAAGGTTGGTATTGATCTGTACATGTGTACGTGTCATAGGGGGTGTTTGTGTCTAACCAAGTGGACACAACGTATCCAAACAACCACACATACACAGACACAAAATTGGGTACAGGCAGTGTCGTGCACATCACTCGTGGACACGACACAGTGCACCACGTGTCACGTGCACCTACATATGTGTTCGCCTAAGGTAGGGCTAGGTACTAGGGTGCCTGAAACGTGTCCATGTCATGTGTCGTGTCAAATTTTAAGCCGTGTCAGTGGCTAAAATTGCGAGTGCACAGCGCACGCGCGTGGCCGGTACGGACAGTGCACACACAAATACGTGTCCGATACGACACGAGGACTCGTGCAACTTGGAGAGCCTCATGTCAATGTCTGCCCCTAAGTGTGTGTCAAATATTTTGTGTCCAAATGGCGTGTCCAGGGAGTATTTGCCCCCCGAGTAGCAGGGGACTACTGTACGTGCAAAAACTGCGTGTTCACGTGTCCATTCAGACACGACACGACACAATGGTCACCTCAGTCCAATAGAAATCGATAAGCGACATCAAACCCTAAATTCCTATTCAAACAAAATCAGAAAACGAAAAAGAAATGCCCACTGTGGCATTTCATCAAACACCTAGTATGCTCACTGATACGTGTCCGATACAGACACGTATTGGACACGAAAACTAGTAAGGCCTATACCAACAGTTAGGGTAGACCTAGGGCTTCCTATTCATGCAATTAAAACACTATTTTATGGAGATGATAGGAATTTACCTAGGTGAGTAAAATGGTTCAAAAAGCCTCAAAGAGAGTTGTTCCTCAAGCTATCCAAACTCCTTCAAATTGCTTCTACACTGAAATTTCTCACCATAGCCATCAAATGTACAGAGATTAGAACCTATTGCAAGAAATTAGAAGACAAAAAGGAGTTAAAATGGAGAAGTTATGGATTGGGGAAGAAAGGGGTTTACCTCTACTTTCAAACTATTTATTTCCTAAAGGAGGCTAGCCCTAAGTGGTAGAGACATTAAATAGGGGTGTGGAACCCTAGGTGGCTGGCCATAAATGCTAGGGTTAGGGTTTTGGTTTCACTAATTGGGTTATGGGCCTCTATGGGCCTTAAGCCATAAGTCATGGTTTATGAAATCACAAGTCATTAACCAACCTATTCATTATCCCTATTTCCCCCAATTTAATCCTAATGACTAGAGTATCATTAACTTAGGTTAAACTAGGATTTCAAAATCTAACCAAGTAGTCATGACTAGGGTTAGCTTGTAGGACAGTCTCCAAGGTCACTATGAGTCAAAGTCAAGAATAGCATTAAATTAAATTATACTAAAAATCACTTAAATTCCAATAATTCTAATTGATACTAACTAACACTAACCATGGTTAGCTAAGACTAGCTATGACTAATCTGGGTTAGGTCCAAACTGTAACACCCAGTTTTTCCAAATGAGGGTAATTTTAAAATTTTGTACTTTAATTTATTTAATTATGGTATTTAAAATTTTCTATAATTTTCTATAATTTTTAATCATTTTAAAACTATTTTAAATCATGACTTATGATTTGGTGTCTTGCTAGTGTAACCCTAGAGCCTAGCCATGTGATTAGGGTATTTCATTTATCATTTCTAGATTGAGGAGTATTTTAGTTATTTTTGTAATTTGGAGAATTATTTGGAATTATTATGTATTATTTAGATTTATTAGAATTAATATGATTTTGGAGATTTTTAGTATAATTGATTTTGGTGTTTTAGTTGACTTTGACTTATGTTGACTTTGGAGACTAACCTAGTGGCTAACCTAGGTCATGACTATGTGATTAGGATATGGAAACCTAGGTTGACTTAAGTTAGTAATAATTAACCCATTAGAAATTTTTTTGGGAAAATAGGATTTGAATTGATTAGGAAATGACTTGTGATTCCACAAGTCATGATTAGTGATTTTGGCCCATGTAAGCCCATAGATCACCATTGGAACCCAAACCCTCACCCTAATCAGCCCATGGCAGCCAACCTAGGGTTCCACAACCTATTTAATGCCTCTTCCATTTGTTCTTGCCTCTTTTATTGTTTTTCTTCTCAAGCTTGGAGAAAGAGGTATGGCCATCTTCCCTAATCCACAACTTTTCCATTTTAACTCCTTTTTGGCTCAAACCAATTGTATTAGATTCTAATTGTCTCCCTCTTGCTGTTCATAGAGGATAATCCCAGCCTTGGAACAATTTGGAGAGTTTGGCTAACAAGAAGAAACCCCCCTTTTTGAAGCTTTTTATTGGAATTTCAATATATAGGTAATCCCTATTTCCTCCACCAAATTTAGTTTTCTTTGCATGGATAGGAAGCCCTAGGTGTCCCCTAGCCGTAGGTATTAGTTTTGTGTCAATTTGTGTTCGTTTGGTGTCCGTATCGGACACATATCATGGTGTATGTGCATGTGTTTGTGAAAATGCCACAAAGGATTTTTAATTGTTATTTTTGAAAAGTGTTTGAACAAATTTGATGATTTATATGTATACATTGATTTTCAATTGGACTGAGTTGATTTTCGAGTCGTATCCGTGTCCAAACAGGACACGAACACGCTCGCAGCACGTACGGGCGGTGCCCTGCTGCCCGTGTCCTCTTTCTCGCTGGACACGCCACCTCTTGACACCAAAATTGGTGTGCACACTCCTTGGGTGACTGACACAAGGCCCACAAAATTTTGTGGGATCTTATGGAATGGTTTGGGAGCAATCGAGCCCGCAACGATTCCTCACTGTCGCACATGCACGGAAAATCCGTACTGATACGGCCTCCAAACTATGACACGACACCACGAGGATATGTTTCAGGTACGTGGAAACGTACCTCTACCCTAGGCGTACACGTGTGCACGGCCATATGTCATCACGTGGCTTGTGTCGTGCACTGGACACACGTGCACGCGTGCACGACACTGTCAGTGCACAGTTCGTGCCTGTGTGTGTTTTAGTGTCGTAGACACAAATGTGTCGACTAGGTTGGACACGAGGTGACCCTATAACACGTACACATGTACACGATCAATACCAACCTATTAGATTAACTATTTTGTTGATCTCAATTCGATTTTGGGGATCTCCTATTTTTTCCTGATACTTGAGATCTGTCTATTTGAATTCTTGAATTTGATTTTGAATTACCTGTGTTGTGATTTAATTCGTATTATAATAACCTGGAAAAATTAACCTATGTGCTAAGGGTCATGTTGGCAGGAGATTTTAGCTTTAATTGTGCTGTGGGCTTTCGAAATTTCAAAGAGATGTTAGGACTGATACACAGTTCTTTAATTTAAATTCCTGATGTTTAACTTATAATTTAAAATGACTGTTAATAACCTAAATCACTAGATAAATTCATATATACATGTATTAGTTTACGGTTAAGTTGATTCATGATTTGGGTTTTAAACTGTCGGGTTTATTGTTCTGATACTTCTGGACTGTGAGCTCGAGGATTATTTGTGAAGTTGATTACTGTGCAGGTATTTCAAATATGATTTGATGGTGATTTGTTGTTAAATGAGTTTGATTTTACATGCTTAACTCGAGTTCAGATTTTTGGGTTTTGAATTGACATTGTATCTTGATTATGAATTTGGGTTTTACCATCTGAAACCTGCGAGGTTTCCCCTCTGATTTCCCTTCACTTAATTCTGAACCCTGTCATTGCCATTCCTGAAATCACAGTGATGACACACCCTCTACACACACGTCATATTGCAAGGCTTAAGGGTTTGAGAACATGGTTTTTTCTAATAATGGTTTGGTTCAAAGTCATATTGATTTCCATACTTAACTAAGTTTAATGGTTTCGAATGATATAACATAACTGGGATTAACCCATCATGTTGAGACTATGTTAACAGAGTTTGAGAAAACTCACTGAGTTGGGTTTCCTTTAAAACTGAGTTTTAGTTGTAATGATAACTGAAATGGTATTGGGATAATGTAGAAAAATGAGTTTTCCTAATTGATATAACCTGAGATTGTGGAATGGGCTTTGGATGTGTTGACAGGATTTGGATAAATGATTTTGAATTGTTTTTTTCTAATTGTGTTAAACTGTGATTTCTTCACCATTAAACTGAAATGAACTGGTTTCCTAATGTCAGTTTACCAATTGTCCTGATACTTAAATATCAGTTTTTACTGTGGATTCTATGTGATAACTTCCAGTTTTCCTTAAACTGTATGACTGAGTTATTGATTTCCTTTTCCTTTAAAAACTGAGCATGATTCCTACAAAACCTGAGAATGAATGTTAGAATTGGTTTCCTGTCCTTTCCTTCTTTTAAAACTGAATTTTGATTTCTATTCCTGAGTATGAGAATTGGACATATGTGGGTTCTTTTGAATTCGAAACTAGAAAACTGAGTTATGGGTTGCTTCACTGATTTGTGGCTGTCACTGTTAGGTTCCAGGTTGACCCATTTCCTTTCACACATGGCATCACTCACACACACCAATGTTTCATTAGCACACTCACACAAGCATGATTTTTCCCTATCCTTTATATGTGTACATATGTATATATAATATATATATATAACAATGTGAAATATGTGATATAATATAAATATTGCTTTTGTATATATAGATAGTATGTATATAGACATATAGGAATTGGTATGTATATATGGTACTTGGTATATGTGTTGCCTAATGTATGAATTTGGCTCATGGCTTGTGTAGTGTAGCCTATGGTATCCTTGTGTAGCCTTGTGTATGTGGAATATGCACATGAGTTGGGTTATGTGAACCTGTGTTACTTGAATGGTGTGTGTTTGCTCTGTGACTTGAGAATCATGTTTGATTGGCTAGTATAGGCTTGGTTAGGCCTAGTGAGACTTGTTAGACTTGTTTGGGCTAGGACTTGACCTAGTTGACTAATGTGGTTGACTAGAGTGGACCAAGTGTTGACTGTAGTCTAGTTTGACCTAGACAGCATGCAAATGTATTGTAGATTACTATTATCATCCCCTGTATACATCTTGACTTGTGTTGCTCTAACTAGGAGTCAGGTATCTCATCTCGGACAGTACACTTACTTCAGATATTCAGATACGAGGCGAGTACATTCTCTGATCACTTCATATCCTGCTTAGAATTATTTCATGCATTAAATTACTTTACTTAATACTGTCACGTTGGTCACACGGATTAGTACTATATGGATCCCTTCTTGAGATGTTATCCCTTCAGGGAGCATCGGGGTACTCTATGTTCTGTGCGTTTCACTTACATGGCGTATCACTATGCTTCTTTGGTTCTTTGATCACTTGTGACATATACTCATATGATCACAGAGTCTTCTTTAAATCCTTATTCCATTTATTGGGTTTCCCAGAAACCCTATTTATGGGACTACTATGTACCACCCTTCGGGGGCTTATCACCCTTTGGGAGGCATATCACCCTTTGGGGGCTTATCACCCTTTGGGGGCATATTACCCTTTGGGGGCTTACCACCCTTCGGGGGCTGTTACATAGAATCATAACATAATCTGGTTGGATCCTTGTGTATTAATTGGGGGTACGGGGGAGTATAAATAGCCATGTGAACAATTCCAAAGTAGAATAGCCATGTACGCCTCTTTAGTATAGCCATGTACAAATCAAGCTGTTCACATGTTGACTTTGTGCTCTAAATCACTAGTCACTGGTAGCTCTTTACTTATAGTAGATATTTCTATTACAGTTCTCTCTCTCTGTTTACATACTGCATTTCTTCAGTATCTATATCTTACTTTACTGTATGATTATATTTTCTAACCTGCTATGAACTGTTGAGATGTATTGTGCTCGCTCCCGTCCTGACTGGACCTGTTAAAATTTTTACAGAGGATGATGAGGAACCCTGCATCCCTTACTTTGGAGCTTGCCTAGATGACACTCGCGACCTGGACCCCTGGGGAGGTTCAGGCAGCTACTGAGGACGATACCTTGCTTAGTATAGATAGCTTAGACTGTTTTCCTTTTCACGTATAGTTGTTGTTCTTGATTCAGAGTTTGTATATTTTTAGAGATGTTGAGTTTTGTCATTCATTTATGTTGTACCTCAGTTGAGAATTTTATTATCTATTTTATCGTGCCATATTCTATCTATAAATTGTGATTGAGTTATACCTCTGTGTTGGCCTCCTTATGGAGAGTATTCATATTATGTTAGTTATAGTTCATGACCTAGAACAGCGTTCTACCGCCGATACTGCGGCGTAGGCTGGGCGCTGTTACGTTCTCGTACCCTTACAGTGGGTGCGGGTCATGACACGTTTTTAGTGGTGGCCCATGCAGGTCGAGTTTGTGTAGTGGTATTCGAGCTAGAGTACCACTACAGCCTGTAGTAGGATTAGGATTATTTTTGAGGTACTCAATCACATTAGGAAAAACTCTTAACATAATTCCTGCCATCTAAATTCCTGTTGAAGATTGCTTCCTTGAATAACTGTCCTCCCTTGAATTATCGTTTTCTATCTAAGTATTGATTTCTTGTTTGATCTGTCTCCAGGATGGTGATCGAGACACGATCGCATCGCTCTGGCCCAGCAGACGCTGGTGAGAGGCCTACCACCCCTCGCCTGATCGTGGTCGCTGGGACCACAGCACCCATATTTCTGCTCATATAGGAGCTTCTGCAGCTTTTGGGAGCGCACCTCCACCTGTCCGGAGGTCTTCCCCCGTCATTCTAGATATGTACCAGCAGCAATTACCGTCAGGGACAGTAGATACGGCTCAGGTGTTTACCCTCTTCCAGCGATTCTTAGAGTTTTAGCAGCAGATACAGCAGAGCCAGTCTGTTGATATCCGACAGAGCATACAAGATACTCACCAGTTGGTCAGGACGACAGTAGAGCTGGTGGCTGCTCAGCCACAGGAAGGCCAGATACAGCCGTATCAGCCGAGGACTCCATACATCCATTCCTTCAAGAAGATGGGACCCCGAGACTTCAAGGGTACAGAGGGCATCATATACGCTGACGATTGGATATAGCACATTGAGGAGATATTCCGATTGGCACAGATACCAGCAGGATTACAGATCGAGGCAGCCACCTGTCAGATACAAGACTTGGCCCGTACCTGGTACCAGAAGGACCCGAGGGTTGGTACAGCCGGTCAGACTTGGGCAGCGTTCAAGAAACTGTTCAAGGAGAAATTCTTTCCCGATACCGCACTCCGTACTTTGGAGGCACAGTTCGAGAGTTTGGTTCAGGGGAACCAGACCGTTGAGGAGTACACTGGAGAGTTCAGCCGTTTGAGCAGATTCATCAAGGATCTTACCGAGGTCGGGAAGGCGAGGAGGTTCCGCAGGGGTTTGATCGGAGAGATCAAGTCATATACCAAGAGCGATCGCGATGCCACCTTCGATCAGATTCTGGTAGGAGCCATGACAGCGGAGGACGATCTTGGACTGAAGGAGAAGAGGATGCGAGACACTCAGGGAGCTAGTGGCAGTGCGGGCCCGGCCAAGAGGCCCCACCTGCAGTTTCAGCAGCAGTATCCGCATCAGATGCCCCGCTTACAGATTCAGCCACAGTATCCACAGCAGATGCCACCCCTACAGTTTCAGCAGTTGATGCTACCTCTACAGTTTCAGCAGCAGTACCAGTAGTTGAGGGTCTACCTTCAGCAGCGACAGTTTCAGGACCGTGTATCCTTTCAGCAGGCGCAGCAGTCGCAGAGGCAGTAGCAGACCCCGGGACAGCAGCTTGTTATCATTTGCCCTTTTTGCAAAAGACCAGGGCACGATTGGGGCGAATACCGGAAGAGGCTGGGCAAATGTTTGCTTTGCGGAGGATCCGATCATCGTCTGAGAGAGTGTCCCGAGTCATCGGGACAGACAGTTCAGGGAGCAGGAGCTAGGGCTCCGGTAGGCCAGCAGACAGGATTACCCTTACTGACTCAGCAGCAGAGGTACATACAGCATCAGCAGTAGGCCAGGAGGGGCTAGCAAGGACGAGCTTTCGCAGGACAGTCGAGGATGCTCAGGCCGATGGAGATCTAGTTGCAGGTTCTGTTCTTTTGACTCAAATTCTACAATTGCCTCTTATAACTGCCTTGAAATTTTGATTCCCTCTGTTCCTTGTTGATTTATCAATTTTATCCTGTTGTTCTTGTGTTATGTTTGATTTTCTTCTGAGATGAATCATATGGGCTAGGTCACCCAGTTTTGGAATCTAGAATCTTCGATAGTCATGTTAGCTGGTATAGTGAGGACATATAGTCAGATTTAGGACGTATTTCTTGGGTGTGAGAATTTAAGGTTTTTGCTGCCAAGCATGCGGTAATGCAAAAATTTTAAATACCATGATTCTAGAGGTATGTGCCTTAGTCGAGGACTCTGTGATTATCGTAGCCTTGCTCACTAGCATGACGAAGATTCTGAGTATATGATTTTGGACAGACGCATATGATTATCTGACGGTATGTTTGAGACTTTGATTGTGGGGTGTTTGGCCTGGAAGGCCTGCTACCATCTTAATTTCGAGGACAAAATTTTTATAAGGTGGGTAGGATTGTAACACCCAGTTTTTCCAAATGAGGGTAATTTTGAAAAATTTTATTTTAATTTATTTAATTATGGTATTTAAAATTTTTTATGATTTTTATTAATTTTTAATCATTTTAAAACTATTTTAAATCGTGACTTATGATTTGGTGTCCCGCTAGTGTAACCCTAGAGCCTAGCCATGTGATTAGGGTATTTCATTTATCATTTCTAGATTGAGAGGTATTTTAGTCATTTTTGTAATTTGGAGAATTATTTGGAATTATTATGTATTATTTAGATTTATTAGAATTAATATGATTTTTGGAGATTTTTAGTATAATTGATTTTGGTGTTTTAGTTGACTTTGACTTATGTTGACTTTGGATACTAACCTAGTGGCTAACCTAGGTCATGACTATGTGATTAGGATATGGAAACCTAGGTTGACTTAAGTTAGTGATAATTAACCCATTAGAATTTATTTTGGGAAAATAGGATTTGAATTGATTAGGAAATGACTTGTGATTCCACAAGTCATGATTAGTTATTTTGGCCCATGGAAGCCCATAGATCACCATTGGAACCCAAACCCTTGCCCTAATCAGCCCATGGCAGCCAACCTAGGGTTCCACACCCTATTTAATGCCTCTTCCATTTGTTCTTGCCTCTTTTATTGTTTTTCTTCTCAAGCTTGGAGAAAGAGGTATGGCCATCTTCCCTAATCCACAACTTTTCCATTTTAACTCCTTTTTGGCTCAAACCACTTGTATTAGATTCTAATTGTCTCTCTCTTGCTGTTCATGGAGGATAATCCCAGCCTTGGGACAATTTGGAGAGTTTGGCTAACAAGGAAAAACCCTCCTTTTTGAAGCTTTTTTTTAGAATTTTAACATATAGGTAAATCCCTATTCCCTCCACCAAATTTAGTTTTCTTTGCATGGATAGGAAGCCCTAGGTGTCCCCTAGCCGTAGGTATTGGTTTTGTGTCGATTTGTGTTCATTTGGTGTCCGTATCGGACACGTATCATGGTGTATGTGTATGTGTTTGTGAAAATGCCACAAAGGATTTTTAGTTGTTATTTTTGAAAAGTGTTTGAACAAATTTGATGATATATATGTATACATTGATTTTTAATTGGACTGAGTTGATTTTTGAGCCGTGTCCGTATCCAAACAGGACACGAACACGCTCGCAGTACGCACGGGCAGTGCCCTGCTGCCCGTGTCCACTTTTAGCTGGACATGCCACCTCTTGACACCAAAATTGGTGTGGACACTCCTTGGGTGACTGACACAAGGCCCAAAAAATTTTGTGGGATCTTATGGAATGGTTTGGGAGCAATCGAGCCCGCACCGATTCCTCACTGTCGCACACGCACGGAAAATCCATACTGATACGGCCTCCAAACTATGACACGACACCACGAGGACACGTTTCAGGCACGTGGACACGTACCTATACCCTAGGCGTACACGTGTGCACGGCCACGTATCACCACGTGGCCTGTGTCGTGCACTGGACACACGTGCACGCGTGCACGACACTGTCAGTGCACAGTTCGTGCCTGTGTGTGTTTTAGTGTCGTGGACACAAATGTGTCGACTAGGTTGGACACAAGGTGACCCTATGACACGAACACGTATACACGATCAATACCAACCTATTAGATTAACTATTTTGTTGATTTCAATTCGATTTTGGGGATCTCCTATTTTTTCCTGATACTTGAGATCTGTCTGTTTGAATTCTTGAATTTGATTTTGAATTACCTGTGTTGTGATTTAATTTGTGTTATAATAACCTGGAAAAATTAACCTATGTGCTAAGGGTCATGTTGGCAGGAGATTTTAGCTTCAATTGTGCTGTTGGCTTTCGAAATTTCAAAGAGATGTTAGGACTGATATACAGTTCTTTAATTTAAATTCCTGATGTTTAACTTATAATTTAAAATGACTGTTAATAACCTAAATCACTAGATAAATTCATATATACATGTATTAGTTTACGGTTAAGTTGATTCATGATTTGGGTTTTAAACTGTCGGGTTCATTGTTCTGATACTTGTGGACTGTGAGCTCGAGGATTATTTGTAAAGTTGATTACTATGCGGGTATTTCAAATATGATTTGATGGTGATTTGTTGTTAAATGAGTTTGATTTTACATGCTTAACTCGAGTTCAGTTTTTTGGGTTTTGAATTGACATTGTATCTCGATTATGAATTTGGGTTTTACCATCTGAAACCTGAGAGGTTTTCCCTCTGATTTCCCTTCACTTAATTCTGAACCCTGTCATTACCATTCCTGAAATCACAGTGATGACACACCCTCTATACACACGTCACATTGTAAGGCTTGAGGGTTGGAGAACATGGTGTTTTTCTAATAATGGTTTGGTTCAAAGTCATATTGATTTCCATACTTAACTAAGTTTAATGGTTTCGAATGATATAACATAACTGGGATTAACCCATCATGTTGAGACTATGTTAACAGAGTTTGAGAAAACTCACTGAGTTAGGTTTCCTTTAAAACTGAGTTTTAGTTGTAATGATAAC
The DNA here is from genome assembly GCA_029216955.1 of Iris pallida. Classification (NCBI taxonomy): domain Eukaryota; kingdom Viridiplantae; phylum Streptophyta; class Magnoliopsida; order Asparagales; family Iridaceae; genus Iris; species Iris pallida. The sequence continues at coordinate 33,248 of JANAVB010003824.1, read as the reverse complement.
TGAAATGGTTTTGGGATAATGTAGAAAAATGAGTTTTCCTAATTGATATAACCTGAGATTGTGGAATGGGCTTTGGATGTGTTGACAGGATTTGGTTAAATGGTTTTGAATTGTTTTTTTCCTAATTGTGTTAAACTGTGATTTCTTCACCATTAAACTGAAATGAACTGGTTTCCTAATGTCAGTTTATCAATTGTCCTGATACTTAAATATCAGTTTTTACTGTGGATTCTATGTGATAACTTCCAGTTTTTCTTAAACTGTATGACAGGGTTATTGATTTCCTTTCCCTTTAAAAATTGAGCATAATTCCTACAAAACCTGAGAATGAATGTTAGAATTGGTTTCATGTCCTTTCCTTCTTTTAAAACTGAATTTTGAATTCTATTCCTGAGTATGAGAATTGGACATATGTGGGTTCTTTTGAATTCGAAACTAGAAAACTGAGTTATGGGTTGCTTCACTGATTTGTGGCTGTCACTGTTAGGTTCCAGGTTGACCCATTTCCTTTCACATATGGCATCACTCACACACACCAATGTTTCATTAGCACACACATACACAAGCATGATTTTTCCCTATCCTTTATATGTGTACATATGTATATATAATATATATATACCAATGTGAAATATGTGATATAATATAAATATTGCTTTTGTATATATAGATAGTATGTATATAGACATATAGGAATTGGTATGTATATATGGTACTTGGTATATGTGTTGCCTAATGTATGAATTTGGCTCATGGCCTGTGTAGTGTAGCCTATGGTATCCTTGTGTAGCCTTGTATATGTGGAATATGCACATGAGTTGGGTTATGTGAACCTGTGTTACTTGAATGGTGTGTGTTTGCTCTGTGACTTGAGAATCATGTTTGATTGGCTAGTATAGGCTTGGTTAGGCCTAGTGAGACTTGTTAGACTTGTTTGGGCTAGGACTTAACCTAGTTGACTAATGTGGTTGACTAGAGTTGACCAAGTGTTGACTTTAGTCTAGTTTGACCTAGACAGCATGCAGATGCATTGTAGATTACTATTATCATCCCCTGTATACATCTTGACTTGTGTTGCTCTAACTAGGAGTCAGGTATCTCATCTCGGACAGTACACTTACTTCAGACATTCAGATACGAGGCGAGTACATTCTCTGATCACTTTATATCCTGCTTAGAATTATTGCCTGCATTAAATTACTTTACTTGATACTGTCTTGTTGGTCACACGGATTAGTACTATATGTATCCCTTCTTGAGATGTTATCCCTTCAGGGAGCATCGGGGTACTCTATGTTCTGTGCGTTTCACTTACATGGCGTATCACTATGCTTCTTTGGTTCTTTGATCACTTGTGACATATACTCATATGATCACATAGTCTTCTTTGAATCCTTATCCCATTTATTGGGTTTCCCAGAAACCCTATTTATGGGACTACTATGTACCACCCTTCGGGGGCTTATCACCCTTTGAGGGCATATCACCCTTTGGGGGCTTATCACCTTTTGGGGGCATATCACCCTTTGGGGGCTTACCACCCTTCGGGGGCTGTTACATAGAATCATAACATAACCTTGTTGGATCCTTATGTATTAATTGGGGGTCTGGGGGAGTATAAATAGCCATGTGAACAATTCCAAAGTAGAATAGCCATGTACGCCTCTTTAGTATAGCCATGTACAAATCAAGTCGTTCACATGTCGACTTTGTGCTCTAAATCACTAGTCACTGGTAGCTCTTTACTTATAGTAGATATTTCTATTACAGTTCTCTCTCTCTCTGTTTACATACTGCATTTCTTCAGTATCTATATCTTACTTTTCTGTATGATTATATTTTCTAACCTGCTATGAACTGTTGAGATGTATTGTGCTCGCTCCCGTCCTGACTGGACCTGTTGAAAATTTTACAGAGGATGATGAGGAACCCTGTAACCCTTACTTTGGAGCTTGCCTAGATGACACTCGCGACCTGGACCCCTGGGGAGGTTCAGGCAGCTGCTGAGGACGATACCTTGCTTAGTATAGATAGCTTAGACTGTTTTCCTTTTCACGTATAGTTGTTGTTCTTGATTCAGAGTTTGTATATTTTTAGAGATGTTGAGTTTTGTTATTTATTTATGTTGTACCTCAGTTGAGGATTTTCTTATCTATTTCATCGTGCCATATTCTATCTATAAATTGTGATTGAGTTATACCTCTGTGTTGGCCTCCTTATGGAGAGTATTCATATTATGTTAGTTATAGTTCATGACCTAGAACAACGTTCTACCGCCGACACTGCGGCGTAGGCTGGCCGCTGTTACGTTCTCGTGCCCTCACAGTGGGTGCGGGTCGTGACACAAACTAAGTTAGACTAATCACAATACATGACAATCAATTAAATAATATTAAAATCACACCATTCTTAATAATATATTTAAATTCCAAATAATATACATTAAATTCAATTAAATTCAAAATGACAAAAATACCCTCAAACTGGAAATGATAAATGAAACACCCTAATCACATGGCTAGGCTCTAGGTCAAGCTGTCTCTAGTGTTACACTAGCAAAATACCAAAATTACAAGTCTTGGTTTAAATAGTTTAAAAATGATTAAAAATCACCAAAAATCATAATATGAAATAAATATCAATAAATAATAATTATAATTATAAAATTTTAAAATTACCCTCATCTGGAAAACTGGGTGTTACAATCCTACCCCCCTTATAAGAATTTCGTCCTCGAAATTAAGATGATCGTACCCCTTCTAGGTCAAACCCCAACAATTAAGGTCAATAGCAAACTTATCTAAATCATGCAATTGGAAGGATAACATATAGGATTTTGGTAAGTGATATCAGTATGAGGTCTCATCTAGCCATTCTAGTCATATTAGATCAAAAGCAATCATAAGGTGTCAAAACATAGAATAATATGGTAGGGTGCATCAATTATCGAAGACTGGCTAAGATATAGGTCAAGGACTCACCTCCAACTAGGTCTGGTGGCTGGAACTCCCTCCCGAAGGCGGAGCCTTGGCTGGAATAAGTATAGCAGGACAGTCCGCAGCATGTGTGCAGCTGACCCACAAAACAGGCACACCCCTCTTCTCTTCCTACAGTAGTCCCATAAATGTCCAGGCTTCTTACAGAAGGTACAGGTAGGCATTCTCCCAGCTGGCCTCTGCTGAACATGAGTCTGGACTGGGTAGGCTGGTCTAGGCTGATAGTCTGGGTGCTCATGGGGCTCTGGGTATACACTGCTCCTCGTCCTCTCATAACTAGGCTCTCATCCTGAATGTACCAAATCCCACAGCAGTTGGATCCCACGGCCCTGCTCCTTCAGGATCTCAGCCTGAACTCTCTGTGCCTCCAACACATCCCGGAGAAGTCTGGATATCTGAGCTTCGTCAGGAAACAAACATGCCGAGGTTATGGTATGGGGTACCGCTCCTAGAGGCAGAGGAGAAGGCGGGGAAGGACTCTTAGTCTCAGAACTTAAACAAATCATACGATTTAAAAGGACGACATACAGGGTTATGGCATACGATGGTAGTGAAAGTCTCATCTAGGTATACTAGTTATGCTAAACCAAAACGGTCATAGGGTATCAAATATACAAGCAATCAGGGGTGTTAAACTGGAAAAGATAAAGAAATAACAAATCATCAAACTGTAAGGCAGTCTACCATCCTATATGAAAACTGGTACTTATCAGAAAATAAAATAAGATAACTACTAATCATCTACAAAGTAGTACTATTTAAGAAAATCAAAACCAAAAGTTTAAGAAACGAAAGTCGATAGCATTGAATCCAATCATAATATAATATATATAGAAAGAGAGAGTGTTAGAGAGGGAAAAGCTGATATTATGTAAAGGTTATGTGGTTAGTGTGTGTATGGGTGTATGTAAACATGTTCATATGGTTAGATAGTAGGCTTGTGTATGTAAAATATACATGAAAGTGTATAGGAGGATTTGGGTCTCAAAACAATAGCTATCAAGTTATACTATTCATGGCATATTGGTTAAACAGTCTACAAGGCACAAGCTATTTACTCATAACATGCATGGCTAACCATATATATATGTATATCTATATGTATAGAGAGGTAGAGATTTAATTATGTATCTATATACATTATAACATGTATGCATAAACTATATATATATATATATATATATATATATATATATATATATATATATATATATATATATATATATATAGATTTATGAACATAACATGGAGATGAAGGGTTAGGTTTACATGGCAGTTGTGAACATTAGTGTAGAGTGTCAAGTGTACATGGGTTAAAACTTGAAATGAAGGGTTCAATCATTCAGTTTAGTTCAACATTACATATTAATCTGAAATTGAACTACACATTTGAAAGGAATGTAAAAATGTTAACATGTATTCAGTTTTCAGGATTTTGGAGAAATTCGAACATCCAAACCAACCCAACGTTTACCGCAACCATAACCTAACATGTAAGAGTATGAAACCTAACATTATATCCCTACATACAACAATGTATACGGCTCAAAACATTATATTTAAAAAAAAAATACAAATTGACTAATCACTTAGAATTCAGGCTTAAAGGGTTAATATGCACACAGTCTCAGATTTGACAAATTCAAACACAAAAATCAACCAATTTCTTTAAAACTTGAAACCCTGTATATAACATACATGTGCAGTGATGTAAACAACGACTAATAACATGAAATTTATATTTAATTTACGAATTTAATCTGGAAAACAGAGAACTAGTCACTGATACTGTACTATATTAGAAATATTAGGATTTTGAGAAATTAACATCAAACATATTAATATGCATTTAGATAGGTTGGTAATCAAGTGTAGCATACATACGTGTCAGGCAAGTATTTGTGTCCACATATATATATATATATATATATATATATATATATATATATATTAAGGTAATACAAGAAATAATGGCAAGAAGGAAATAATGATAAAATCTGTTCTGCTTATCTGTTTAAAAGAAGGAACCATTTTGAAACCAAAGCTATAATATCAAATCCAAGTAAAGGTCTAGCAAAATCATCGATTCATTGTATTAGAAAAAAATTATAGCAATAAGTTACACTAGATTTATAATAACAGCTAAGCTACTCCTACTCATACTCCTACTTATTTGATGGTGGAATACAAGTTATAACAACAGAATGGTACGATAGATATAATATGTTTAAAAACCTTCTCAAGATACAATCTGATAATCATATGCGTCTATCCAAAATCATGTTACTCAGAGTTCTCGCCATGCTAGTAAGCAAGGCTGCGATAAACGATAGATTCCATAACTGGGACATGCACCTCTATAATCATGTCGTCTGGAATTTTTGCTATGCCGACTAGTATAGCTGCAAGAAATTCCAAATCTCATAACCAAGATACGTACATCCGAAGTCAGGTCTCTATGTTTCCGCCATGCCAGCTAATATGGCTGCGATAAACTATATGTTCCATAATCAAGTAGAAGTTTTACCATCCCTGTTATTCCCGTCAATATATGTTATCAGAAAATATCGTAACTCAGGCTATAAAATTCATCTCGATAGGAAAATCAAAATCAACAACGATCCATCAAAATCAAATTTAATAATCAAGGAGTGAGAGCGAACAAAACAAGGGAAAGGATTTCAAATTGAATTTTAAATAAGATTCTCAAGGGTCGTCCCAGGAATCTTTCAAGGAATCCTAACTATGATTGAGTACTTTCAAAAATATATCCTAATCCTACTGCAGGCTGTAGTGATACTCTAGTTCGAATACCACTACATAAACTCGACCTGCATGAGCCACCACTAAAAATGTGTCACGACCCGCACCCTAGAGTAAGGGCACGAGACGTGGGTACGTCCAGCCTACGCCGCAGTGTCGGTGGTAGAACGTTGTCCTAGGTCAAACATCTAACATTATAAAGGTACTTGTACATAATATACACTCCGAATGGAGGTGACATAACAATACAGTCTTGTAGCACCCAGATTCTAAAATGAGGGTAATTTTGAAATTTTGTAATTATAATTATTTAATAATGATATTTAAACCATATTATGATTTTTGGTGATTTTTAGTTAATTAAAACTTTGTTCTAAGTCACGACTTATGACTTTGTGATTTTACTAGTATAACCCTAGTGTAAACTCTAGAGATTTCATAACCTAGAGACTACCATGACCATGTAAGCCTAACCAAGTGATTAGGATACCATTTTAGCACTTTTTAGCCTAAAGGGTATTTTGGTAATTTTCTAGGATTATTTGGAATTATTTGTATTTATGTGTTTTTATTATTATTTAATTATTGTTAAGGGTCATGAGAGCCCCTAACCTAGTTTATCCTAATCTAGAGGTTAGTTACTAACCTAGAAACTAAGGGGTTAGATATTTACATGTTAGTTAAAGTATAGAAAATATCTAGATAATTACTTTTGTGATATTTCTTGAAAACCTAAAGATCTAAGCTACCTTTACCTTGAAGTCAAACTTCCTTCAAGGTGAAGCAAGCCAAGGACACCCTCCCCTACCCCCATGGCAGGCCACACACCCCCCTTCCTATATAAACCTATCACATTCATTCATGATTAATTTACATGAATTAAAACCTAGAAAATACCCTTTCCTTCAAACCCCTATAACTTGATCATTTTTGATCCAAATCACCTCTAGTCTTTTGCATTGGGACCCTACAACATCAAGGGTGCTAAGGGAGGCTAGCAATCCAGATTTCACAAAGCTTGGGCATCACCAAGTGGAAGGAAAAACACCCCCCCTCTTTGATTTTTTATTGGAATTGCACAAATAGGTAAATACCCTCATACATAGTTAATATTCTGTTTTTTCTTCATAAATGCATGCATATAGGTCTACCTTAGCTGTGGGTCAAGTTTGGTAAAATCTAGGGTTGGTTTGGTGTCCGTATCAGACACGTATCCTAGGTTATAAAACCATGTTTGATGAAATGCCCCAAAGGATTGAACTTTGTTATTTTGCAAAACAAATTACATTTTTGGGTAGCCCTAGACTTGTAGGTTACAACCCTAGTTGACTGAGCATAAATTAGACCCGTGTCTGTGTCGAAAATTGATACGAACCCACTGCCAGGACACTGCACTGAGGCATACAGCCTCCCCTGCTACTCGACCCCAATTCCGGACACGACACGCCATGAGGACACGTGCAAATTGACACATAGGAGGGGGCCATCACTGACATGCCCCCTCGAGTTTGAGACACTCTCGTGCCCTATCGAGGACACGAGGACACGTAGACTGGTCGTGCACTGACAGTGCACACGCGTGCGCGGGCCAACTTTGCGCGTGTCGTGTCGCACGGACACGACACTTGGGCACCTCGTGGTGACACGAGTGTGTAGCCCATCATGTGGCGAACACATGGACACGAGCACGAGATGTATCGTGTCCTGTGTCGCGAACACGAGGCACTTGCATCGCTGCACGACGCTGCGCATAGCAGCGTGTATCAGTCGAGTTTCCTCGACTGATACGGTGTTCGTACCGTGTCCTGGAGTGACGTGGACACGGGGCAGGCACTTGGACACGTGTACAACCCCTAGGTGAACCTTCGTGCACGAGCACGAGACACATGAGTGTGTGTGTCGTGTCCTAGAGTGAGTTGTACACGTGCACGACACTGTGTATATGTGTGTGTATCAGTGTTTACCCGATTTGGGTTTTTGACTCTTGGACACGTTGTGTCATGTCGTGTGGACTCCTAGGGACCCCTACGACACGTATACAATGTATATGTTCATTACCAACCTTTTAAATTGCATTTTTGTGTGTTTTCAACAAGTATTTCTCATTTACCCAAAATTCTGAAACTGTGTATCAATTTCCTGATTTCCCAGTTTTTAAACATGAACCTTGTCATCAAATTAAAGCTATTTAATACTGTTAAATGTTTGGTTTAAGTCCCAATTAGGGTTCTCCTACATGTATGCTAACCATGGTTAAATTTTGGGTTGTTTTGGTTGTGTATTGATCATGGAATGGGATTTTGAAGTTTCCATAAAACTGAAACTATAAATTCCAAACTGTTTTGTATATTCCTTCATATTCTTCACTGATACACTCTTTGTTCTGTTACACACACATTCATGTACATTCCAGTAGGGACATCTCTCACTCATCACTCAATCACTGTTACACACACTCCTACATCTCTCTCTCTATTGTTCTCTCTCTATATATATATATGTATATTTGTATGTTATATATATATATATATATATATATATATATATATATATATATATATATATATATTTTTATATATATATATATATATATATATATATATATATATATATATATATATATACCATATATATATACATTACTTATAAAAAAAAATATATATATATATATATACATTACTTATATATATATATATATATATATATATATATATATATATATATATAGATATATATATATATATATATATTTTTTTCTTTTTTTGTTTATATATATATATATATATTTATATATATATATATATATATATATATATATATATATATATATATATATATATATATATATATATATATATATATATTTTTTTTTTTTTTTAAGTAATGTATATATATATATATATATATATATATGGTATATATATTAGTATATAAATTAGTACATATATTAGTATATAAATTAGTATATATACTAATATATATACCATATACTAATATATATATTAGTATATATATTAGTATATGGTATATATATTAGTATATATATGGTATATATATTAGTAATGTATATATATATATGGTATATATATATATATATATATATATATATATATATATATATATATATATATATATATATATATATATATATATATATATATATATATGTGATACTATACTTTTTAGATATAGGTTTACATAGAACCTATAAGTTACTGGCCTATGGATTATAGATATTAGCCTATGGTATTCATTATGAGCCTATGGCTATGAGGTTAGGCTTTTGACCCTTGTTTGACTAAAGTTGACCAAAGTCAACCTTAGGTCAAACTTGACCTAATTTACCTAGAATTGACTAGGATTAACCTAAAATGACTAGTTTAACTAGTTTGACTAAACCCTAACTAGTTGGTTAAGTTTGACCATATGGTTATGAGATAGTCCTATGTAATTTAAGATATGTATGGGGTTAAGTGGGATAATTAGGAGTTGTGTCATGAATTGGGTTAGCCCTATAGAGTTGACTTAGATTGTTAATGGTTGACCCTTAACCTAATGACCTTGTGACTAGTCTATGTTGACCAAAACCTTAGTTAGTCTAAGTTTGACCTAGATTTGACTAACCTTGACTTGCTTAAACTTGTTTGACTTAGTTGACTCCTTATGACCTAGTATGACTTAAGTTGACCTAGTTTGACTGTTAGAGTTGACCAAGAGTTGACTTTTAACCAGATTGACCAAGAATCATGTAGTATGCATTGTATACTCTATTTTTACTATTGTGGATATATTGTGACCTGTTTTACTCTAAATAGGACTCTGTGACACCAGTTCGGACATCTATACATATCAGTCATACAGGGTGACAGGCGAGTACATTCTCTGATCATTTCATACTTGTTAGGACTTATATTCTTGCTCTAGATTACTTTACATGATGCTGTCACGTCATTATCACAGATTAGTACTATATGGATCTTGTCATGCGATGTTATCTCCCTCGGGGTGCATCAGATACAGTTGTCATGTGCTTTTTACGAACATCTTGTATTTCTTGTACATCGCTTTCATGTATACTCTTGTGCAATCTTGTACTCTCATGATCACGTGAGCAAACATGATAAAAACCTCTTGTGCAAGGTAACGTAACTTGACTGGATCCTTGTGTATTGATTGGGGAGGGTGAGTAGGAAATGGTTATGTGATCAAAATTCTATCTTGTACAATCTTGTGAAATCTTGTATATGTCCTAACCCGTTTATATAACCATATCATGCTCTAAATCACAGGTTTTCCTACAGTTCTTACTTATCATATATATAGATATTTCCAGTTATCAAAACTCTCTCGTTTTTATATATATTCTTTACAGTCCATGTATCTTACTCTATGCATGCTTTACATTTTCCAATATGATATGAACTGTGTGAGATGTATTGTGCTCGTTCCTGTCCTCACTGGACCTGTTGAAAATATTACAGATGATGATGGTGACTGTCCTACCTTCTATGGAAAACATGAGGGTGACCTTCAGGAGCATGAGGAGCATCTAGCTCAGTAGAGGGTACCTAGTCGAGTATAGTGTTTATAGTTTTAATTTTGTATCGGATTGTTCCGATTGTCAGTTGTGACTTAGTTATATTTCAGGTCTTGTACTTATTTGTGTTGGACATCTACTTTGTGTGGTGTGATAACTCTATTTATATTCAGTTCCTTTCTTTTATCTGATTCCATATCATGCTCTATCTTTCCTAGACTTGTGTTTGAGATATAGGGTTGATATGTTATGTTATACCTCCGTACGGAGATGACAGGTTTATATATCTTATTGTTAGATGTTAGATGTTATAGATGACCTATACAACGTTCTACCGCCGACACTGCGGCGTAGGCTGGACGTACCCACGTTCTCGTGCCCCTAATCAGGGTGCGGGTCATGACACATTTTTGTGGTGGCCCATTGTCACGCCCCAGAACCAGATACTGGAGAGCGGAGGAATGACTCAGCCAGCTACGTATTACGGTTAGATGAATACCGTATAATACGATCAATGCTGTCTAACCAGACGAGGGGGTGCATACTACATAAAGGTCTTACTATGGTCATTACACATCTATTGTCTCAATCATTCAAGCAAGGAAACAGAAATAGAGAACATGTAAGATAAAGCAGTAAGGCGTCCCAAACGCTCAGTCAAAATGTTCTTGAGATCTGGCTTTACAAAACATAGCCAGATGGTATAGCAAGTATACACAATTGTTATCAGCTGCAGTCTGACTTAATTACAATCATGTAAAAGTAAGTACAAGACAATCCGACTAACATGTCGGTGCCAAACGGCTAAGTATAAAGGTAAATAACAAAACGAGCGGTGAAGTAAGGAACCCACTCGAGTCCTCCTGCAATCATTCTCCTAGTGTTGACCATCCTGGAGGTAGAAGTAAGCTGAGTCCTCGGAAACCGGCTCTAAATCTGGCCATGCAAAACCAGAGAGGTCAGACCTCTAATAGCAAGTACCACAAGGAAGGACGATATGAAGGACTAAACCAGTAAGTAAAAGAATATAATGATAATAGATCTCTACTTTCCACTTGGATTCACATTACATCACGACACTTCGAACCAACCTCCCAACCAAACAAGGACAGAAATTGGCCCGTCATGTCCTGACATACTGATCATCCCAGTTAGGTAACATAGTAGTACAGTACATAAACAAATCATCTTGAACGGCCAATCAAATCCTACGGCTTGCTATTATGAGTCCCAAGTTATCCTGGAATTATGCAATTAGGGATTCCTCAGTTCTTACTATGTGCGAGCAAGGCTAGTCTATCCAGTCAATCATGTGCGCCATGCATGAATTAGACGAGTCCTAGCAGGACGCCCATCAGTATACAATATACCATAATAATAAAAGCAGATATTGTTCCCTGTCCGTGTGGCAGATTTACAGTATCTGTAGGAACTAGCCGGCCCGTCGGGTACTACTCGTCCCAAGGGGGCTGCCATGTAAGAACTCGGGAATCCATTCTCTCCATGCAATCATTATTTTATTTAACTTAATAGTCCCTACGTTGAGTGAAATCCCATGCCGTGGATCATGGTCATTCAAATGAGTACTTTCGTACGGGGTACGATATGCACAACTCTACAACGATACCAGTGCGGTTAGGTTGCAGGTCTTACATAGCGTAATGCAACAATCAAATCTAACCACAGTAATCATGCCTTGACCATAAAGTACACATACTTCTTTTGTAGAAAATAAATAAATAAATAAATAGATTGAAGCCTGCATGTGCATGTATGTCAATATTTCGGGATCAGCCAGTCGATTGCAATAGTTCATAACATGAACGTGTCTCATTCATTTATTTCAATAAGACGACTAGCCAGTCTCTTAGTTCCAACTAGGAACGCATGATCAAATTAGTCAAGATAACCATCGTCATTAATGGTGACAAGGCATGAAAGTCATTAGCATTAAATAGGGTTGAGTCTATAACTCTCAAGGTCAAGTTCTAGTCATACTGGGTATCCATATACCAATCCAGACACTTGGCACTAATACACAACTATAGGTATTAAAATATTAACATGCTAAGCTTTTCGGGTTCATACAAAAGGCGTAAGGATATAATAGGGAATTATCATGCCAACATTAAATGAATAAAATATAGAACAAATAAAACTCCCAAATCAGGAAGTCATGCTAACAAGTCTAAGCTAAGTCCAAAAGTCATGCAAGAATCGTATGCGTGAAAAGTACGCCAAGTCTGGCATGAAGGAGTAAGCGTAAAAGAAGTAGTACACTCAGGAAAGCGTGAGCGTGAAAAGTGAAGCGTGACAAGTGATGCATGACAAGTGATATATGCTGGCAACGTGAGCGTATGAGCGTGACAAATAATTCACGCACGCGCAGCGTGAGGGTGAAAAGTCACGCACGCCAAAAGTCACGCAAAATGTGATCCTGAAAAGTCACACACGCAAGCTCAGGGACATGAGCGTGAAAAGTTACGCACGCAGTACAAAGACAGGAGCGTGACTCAAATACACGCAGACAACGCGAGCGTGACTGAAAATACACGCACTCAAATGCGAGCGTAACTAAAAATACACGCATGCACAGAGTGGACGTAACTCAAAAGTCACGCAGACACGCACAGACATGAGAGTGACTGAAATACACGCACGCTCATGAGAACGTTAGCGTGACTAAAATACACGCAAACACGTATAGACGTGTGCGTGACTGGGCTGATGTTTACGCGAGCACGTAAGAACGTGTGCGTGAAACATCTCCCAAACTCCAAGTCCCATGGGGCCTTGTTCCAGTGCCAGAAATACACGCTAAGTTGGTGGATCAAGAACCCATGAACAGCCGAAATACTATAACTTAGATCTAGAGAAAACCAGCCGTAGAAATCAAAAATGCTAAGAACTAATCTCTCTTGGAATCACGAGAAGAAAGCAAATGAACCAAAAAATGGGTGATTGAGAAGCAAGTTTGCACTTGCCTTCTCCTGCTGCTGGTAGGTGGTGGGGAGTAATGAGAGGAAGAAGAAGAAGTAATGGTGAGAATGAAGTTATGAGGAGAGAGAATGGAGAGGGTGGCTTTAAATAGGGAAAGTGGTGGTAGGTGGGAGTTAATGGGCCGGGTTTAAGGGGGTCCAGCAAACCGAAATCCAATAACACTAAAGCAGCAAATAAAATACAGGTAATAAAATTGCAGAAATATAATTGCAGAAATAAAATTAACATGAAAATTTAAAGAGCAGATAATTAATTAACATGAAACTAAAGGAATTTAAATACATAATAATACATGATAAATACTAACTAAATACACATGAGTTGTACATGTATAAAAATACGCATTCTGGGAACGGGTAGTGACATCTCTACCCACCTTAGAAAAATTCCGTCCTCGGAATTTCAAATCCAAGCAGGATAGAAACATCGGGGCTAAACTAATACAAGCAATTCTAGTGATCAAGCAATTCTAGTGAACAAGCAATTTATTTTTACCATATCAAAAGCAAGTACTATATATGTAAATCTATCAATCTACGATATCAAGTAGCTCTACCCATAAAGCGATAAGCATGAGAAATCAAGACAATCAAGGTATACAGAAAGAGATATACCTTGTGAGTCAAACAGGTGTGGATACCGTGATCGAATATCATCCTCACGTTCCCACGTTGACTCTCCCAAGGAGTGATGACCCCAAGCAACACGGACAAGACTAATTGTTCGGTTCTTGAGTATCTTCTCTCTTCGGTCCAAAATGGATACAGGCTGTTCCTTGTAAGACAGGTTGGTACCAACAACCAGCTCAGAATGATCGAGGACATGGCTTAGGTCTGATACATACCTACGTAATTAAGATACATGAAACACGTCATGCACCTCTCGTAACGAAGGTGGGAGTGATAAACGATAAGCAACATCGCCTATCCGATCAAGGATAACAAATAGGCCCACGTACCGTAGACTCAATTTCCCGCGAACGCCAAATCTAATAACCCCACGAGTAGGTGAGATCCGCAAGAATACGTGGTCCCCAACAGAGAATTATAACGGCCTACGATGCTGGTCCGCCCAATGACGATGCCGATCCTGCGCAACTCGAAGTCGCTCTCTAATTTCTTTAACTACTTCAACCGTCTGAACAATCATTTCTGGGCCTAACATCTTCCTCTCCCCGATATCATCCCATGCAAGCGGTGACCTGTACTTCTTACCATATAATGCTTCAAATGGCGCCATCTGGATACTGGCTTGATAACTATTGTTGTATGAGAACTCGACCAAGTGCAGGTGACTCTCCCAAGACCCTCCAAAATCTAGAGTGCAAGCTCGCAACATGTCTTCTAAAGTCTGAATCGTTCTTTCTGATTGTCCATCTGTCTGCGGATGGTAGGCCGTGCTAAACCTTAACTTGGTACCCAGACTATGATGTAAGCTCTTCCAGAAATGTGATGTAAAGTGGGTATCTCGATCTGACACAATACTAACAGGGACTCCATGCTGCCTGACTATCTGTTGCATATACAACTCTGCCAACTTTTCTGTAGATTGTCCTACTCTGAAAGGAAGAAAGTGTGCTACCTTCGTAAGCCGATCTACTATCACCCAAATAGCATCCTTACCACTTGGTGATCTCGGTAAACCGGTCACAAAGTCCATTGTAATATGCTCCCATTTCCATTCCGGAATGGGAAGCGGTTGTAATAACCCAGCTGGCCTCTGCTGTTCTGCCTTCATCTGCTGACATACCAAGCAACGGGAAACAAATCTAGCTATCTCTCTCTTCATTCTGTTCCACCAGAAATGCTGCTTGATATCTTGGTACATCTTGGTCCCTCCAGGGTGAATAGAATACTGAGAACGGTGAGCTTCTGCCATAACCTCCTGTCTGATATCTCCACTAGGCACACATAGACGCGATCCGAACCTAAGTGTACCATCTTCGTGAATCCTCATCTCCTTCCTGAGCCCTGACTCACATTCTGTCCTAAGCTTCTGAATCCTTGGGTTCTGTGCCTGAGCTGCCTTGATCCTATCTACCAAGTCAGATTGAACTTACAGACTAGTTAGAACTCCTACATCACTAGGAAGTATAACCTCGATGCCCATCTCCTGAAGGTCTTCTAAGATATGCCTCTGCGTTGTTAACATAAATGTGTCGTCTCTCCGGCTGAGAGCGTCTGCTACTACATTAGCCTTGCCTGGATGATACTGAAGCTCCACGTCATAATCCTTAATCAACTCCAGCCATCTTCTCTGCCTCATGTTTAATTCCTTCTGAGTAAAGATGTACTTCAGACTTTTATGGTCTGTGTACATTTCCACTCGGTCACCATATAAGTAATACCTCCATAGCTTCAGAGCAAACACTACTGCCGCTAACTCCAAATCATGAGTTGGGTAATTCTTCTCGTGGTCCCGAAGCTGCCTAGATGCATATGCTATCACCTTCCCATGTTGCATAAGGACACATCCAAGTCCTTTACCTGACGCATCACAATATACTGTAAAACCTCCGGGCCCAACTGAAAATGTAAGGATAGGTGCTGATATCAACTTCTGCTTCAAAGTCTCAAATGATGCCTGACATTCTGCCGACCAAACAAATGGCACATCCTTCCGGGTCAAGCGGGTCATGGGCGCTGAAAGCCTTGCAAAATCTGACACAAACCTTCTGTAATATCCTGCCAATCCTAAGAAACTCCGCACATCTGCTACGGTCTTGGGTACTGGCCAACTCTCTACTGCTTCTACCTTCTTGGGATCTACTGCTACTCTAGCTCCTGAGATGATGTGACCCAAAAATGAAATGTGGTCCGACCAAAACTCACACTTACTGAGCTTGGCATACAACTGGTTCTCTCTCAGAACTTGCAACACTTTCCTAAGGTGGTCTTCATGCTCCTCTTCACTAGCAGAGTATACGAGAATGTCGTCAAGAAACACAACGACAAACTAGTCTAAATATGGCATAAAGATGCGGTTCATCAAATCCATGAATATTGCTGGAGCATTGGTCAAACCAAACGGCATTACTAAAAATTCGTAATGCCCATACTTCGACCTGAATGCTGTCTTGGGAATATCCTCCTTCCGAACCCTCACCTGATGGTACCCTGAACGAAGATCTATCTTGGAGAAAACTCTAGCTTTGCTCAACTGGTCAAATAAGTCGTCGATCCTGGGTAATGGGTATTTGTTCTTCACTGTTGTCGCGTTAAGCTTCCTGTAATCGATGCACAATCTGGATGATCCATCCTTCTTCCCCACAAGTACCACTGGTGCTGCCCACGGCGATACGCTAGCTTGGATAAACTTCTTCTCCTTCAATTCTTCTATATGCTGATATACCTTGGCCTGCTCCGAATCCGCCATTCTGTAAACCCGATCTGATATCGGTTTAGTTCCAGGTGCCAATTCTATATTGAACTCAATATCTCTAACCGATGGCAGACCGGGAAGTTCTTCGGGAAACACGTCTAAAAATTCTTCAACTACCTTCGGAACCTGAACTTCTTCCATTGCCGTCACTACTCTCTGCTCTTGCTGAGTTGCCTCTGATCTGACTAAGGTAAACCTCTTCATGCCTGGAATATCAAAAGATACACTCCCTCTACGACAATCTATTGTCGCATGACTGTCTTTCAGCCAGTCCATGCCTAAGATAATGTCGAAATTTCCTACAGGAAATTCTATCAACTGGACGGGTAAGGAATGCCCGCAAACTACAATACTACACGCTAAAATAACTTTACTAACTCCTACGAGCCCATTACCAGTGAGTATATTCAACCTCCCTGGCAATGCCTCGAACTCCATCCCTACCCGTGTCGCAAATCGTGCAGATATAAATGAATGGGATGCTCCCGAATCAAACAATGCTACTGCGGGATATGAGGCGACGAGAATGTTACCTGCCACAACATCTCCCGATGCCAATGCCTCCTCCAAGGACAGAGTGAATGCCTGCCCTCGACCTCCTTGCTGATTCCCATGTTGCGGCCTAGCCTGGTGCTGCTGCTGGCCCCTGCCTTGATGATGCTGGGGTGGTCTATGCTGGTGTTGCTGCATCTGCGGTCCCTGCTGCCGAAACATCTGAGCCTGCGGTACTAACGGGCGCTGTGCCAACGGCCTTACTGCCACTGCTGGTCCTCGATACTGGCCTGCCCCTGGTGCTGGCAGAGCAAGAAACTGTTGCCCTGGTCCTCCTGTCCTCGAATTCATGGGACATGTGGTAACCCGATGGTCTGGATTTCCACATATCAGACACAATCCATTCAATGTCCGACACACATCTCTAGTGTGTCCCATCTTCCCACAATAAGTGCAGCCCGTCGGGGGTTGCTGGTTCTTCCTCTGTTGCTGTTGCTGCTGCTACCTGGGTGGTGCTGGCCCTCATATCGCCACATCGTGGATACGAATGCCAGTGGATGGTGCCGTTGTTCGGGGCGCTGCTCCCCCCTCCTTCAATCTGACTGTGGAACCTCTTCTGACCCCCAGTACTCACCGCAAGCCTCTGAATGGTGATCTCATGCCTTCGAGTCGCCGTCAATACTTCGTCAAAAGTCTGGTAATTGTGTCCCTCTATCAGTTGTAAGAGTTCAAGATGAAACCCTTGCTGAAACCTCATAGCCCTCTGGCTCTCTGTTGCTACCATCTCTGGGGCAAATCTATTCAATCTGCAGAATTCCGCTGCATAAGCATCTACAGTCTTGCCAGCCTGCCTGAGGCTGATAAACTTCTGCTGTAGCTCAAACCGTGCCACAACTCTATAGTACTTGGTCTTGAATCTTGCTGTAAAATTGTCTCAAGCCACAGGACGCCTGATGCCCACTTCCTCTGATTCCCACCAATCGCGTGCGAGATCCTGAAGTAACAACTTCACTAGATCCACACGTTCTTCTGCTGGTACCTTAGCTGCTGTCAGAATAGCCTCCATATCCTTAAGCCATGCATTCGCTGAAATAGCATCCTCCGTGCCCTCGAAACGGCGGGGGTTGTACTTGCAAAACCTGGCTGATGCTCCTGAATCAGTCCTCACTCCTCTTTCCAATGCCGTCTGCAATCCTTGATTGAGCAACACATTCTGCTCTTGTAGCTGAGTGTGCATGCGCTGCTGGGCCAACATCTGATGTTGCTGAGCAGCCATCATTCCTCTCATGATCTCCAGAAGGGCTGGTGTGTCTACTCCCAAGGTAGGTGGAACTGTTGGTGGTGGTGGAACCTCCGGATACTGCGGTTCAGCTGCTGGTTCTACTATCACTTCTTCTTGAATAGTCTCCTGAGGTGAGACTGGCCCTTGTTGCTGACCGACCTGGTCATGTTGTCCATGTTGTTGCTGTCCAACTCTGACAGGTGCGGACGAAGTTCCTCTAAGAAAAGGGACAAAAGAACAATCAAACAACCAGACATGAAGGATCAATGAAGTCAAAGGATACCAGAATGTCAAGCAAGAGTTGAGAATAACGAATCAGGAGATCAAGGAGAAACATGTGTGATTGAGACATCCTATCAAAACACCCCATAAGTCTGAAATCAGACCTGCATGGGCCACCACTAAAACCTTGTCACGCTCCAGAACCAGAATACTGGAGAGCGGGGGAATGACTCAGCCAGCTACGTATTACGGGTAGATGAATACCGTATAATACGATCAATGCTGTCTAACCAGACGAGGGGGTGCATACTACATAAAGGTCGTACTATGGTCATTACACATCTATTGTCTCAATCATTCAAGCAAGGAAACAGAAATAGAGAACATGTAAGATAAAGCAGTAAGGCGTCCCAAATGCTCAGTCAAAATGTTCTTGAGATTTGGCTTTACAAAACATAGCCAGATGGTATAGCAAGTATACACAATTGTTATCAGCTACAGTCTGACTTAATTACAATCATGTAAAAGTAAGTACAAGATAATCCGACTAACATGTCGGTGCCAAACGGCTAAGTATAAAGGTAAATAACAAAACGAGCGGTAAAGTAAAGAACCCACTCGAGTCCTCCTGTAATCATTCTCCTAGTGTTGACCATCCTGGAGGTAAAAGTAAGCTGAGTCCTCGGGAACCGGCTCTAAATCTGGCCATGCAAAACCAGAGAGGTCAGACCTCTAATAGCAAGTACCACAAGGAAGGACGATATGAAGGACTAAACCAGTAAGTAAAAGAATATAATGATAATAGATCTCTACTTTCTACTAGGATTCATATCACATCACGATACTTCGAACCAACCTCCCAACCAAACAAGGACAGAAATTGGCCCGTCATGTCCTGACATTCTGATCATCCCAGTTAGGTAACAGAGTAGTACAGTACACAAACAAATCATCTTGAACGGCCAATCAAATCCTATGGCTTACTATTATGAGTCCCAAGTTATCCTAGAATTATACAATTAGGGATTCCTCAGTTCTTACTATGTGCGAGCAAGACTAGTCTATCCAGTCAATCATGTGCGCCATGCATGAATTAGACGAGTCCTAGCAGGACGCCCGTCAATATACAATATACCATAATAATAAAAGCAGATACTGTTCCCTGCCCGTGTGGCAGATTTACAGTATCTGTGGGAACTAGCCGGCCCGTCGGGTACTACTCGTCCCAAGGGGGCTGCCACGTAAGAACTCGGGAATCCATTCTCTTCATGCAATCATTATTTTATTTAACTTAATAGTCCCTACGTTGAGTGAAATCCCATGTCGTGGATCATGGTCATTCAAATGAGTACTTTCCTACGGGATACGATATGCACAACTCTACAACGATACCAGTGCGGTTAGGTTGCAGGTCTTAGATAGCGTAATGTAACAATCAAATCTAACCACGGTAATCATGCCTTGACCATAAAGTATACATGCTTCTTTTGTAGAAAATAAATAAATAAATAAATAAATAAATAAATAGATTGAAGCCTGCATGTGCATGTATGTCAATATTTTGGGATCAGCCAGTCGATTGCAATAGTTCATAACATGAACGTATCTCATTCATTTATTTCAATAAGACGACTAGCCAGTCTCTTAGTTCCAACTAGGAACGCATGATCAAATTA
Organism: Iris pallida; assembly: GCA_029216955.1. NCBI lineage: Eukaryota > Viridiplantae > Streptophyta > Magnoliopsida > Asparagales > Iridaceae > Iris > Iris pallida. The sequence continues at coordinate 12,899 of JANAVB010003824.1, read as the reverse complement.
GTCAAGATAACCATCGTCATTAATGGTGACAAGGCATGAAAGTCATTAGCATTAAATAGGGTTGAGTCTATAACTCTCAAGGTCAAGTTCTAGTCATACTGGGTATCCATATACCAATCCAGACACTTGGCACTAATACACAACTATAGGTATTAAAATATTAACATGCTAAGATTTTCGGGTTCATGCAAAAGGCGTAAGGATATAATAGGGAATTATCATGCCAACATTAAATGAATAAAATATAGAACAAATAAAACTCCCAAATCAGGAAGTCATGCTAACAAGTCTAAGCTAAGTCCAAAAGTCATGCAAGAATCGTATGCGTGAAAAGTATGCCAAGTCTGGCATGAAGGAGCAAGCGTAAAAGAAGTAGTACACTCAGGAAAGCGTGAGCGTAAAAAGTGAAGCATGATAAGTGATACATGACAAGTGATACGTGCTGGCAACGTGAGCGTATGAGCGTGACAAATAATTCACGTACGCGCAGCGTGAGGGTGAAAAGTCACGCACGCCAAAAGTCACGCAAAATGTGATCCTGAAAAGTCACGCACGCAAGCTTAGGGACATGAGCGTGAAAAGTTACGCACGCAGTACAAAGACAGGAGCGTGACTCAAATACACGCAGACAACGCGAGCGTGACTGAAAATACACGCACTCAAATACGAGCGTGACTAAAAATACACGCACGCACAGAGTGGACGTAACTCAAAAGTCACGCAGACACGCACAGACATGAGAGTGACTGAAATACACGCACACTCATGAGAACGTTAGCATGACTAAAATACACGCAAACACGTATAGACGTGTGCGTGACTGGGCTGATATTTACGCGAGCACGTAAGAACGTGTGCGTGAAACATCTCCCAAACTCCAAGTCCCATGGGGCCTTGTTCCAGTGCCAGAAATACACGCTAAGTTGGTAGATCAAGAACCCATGAACAGCCGAAATACTATAACTTAGATCTAGAGAAAACCAGCCGTAGAAATCAAAAATGCTAAGAACTAATCTCTCTTGGAATCACGAGAAGAAGACAAATGAACCAAAAAATGGGTGATTGAGAAGCAAGTTTGCACTTGCCTTCTCCTGCTGCTGGTAGGTGGTGGGGAGTAATGAGAGGAAGAAGAAGAAGTAATGGTGAGAATGAAGTTATGAGGAGAGAGAATGGAGAGGGCGGCTTTAAATAGGGGAAGTGGTGGTAGGTGGGAGTTAATGGGCCGAGTTTAAGGGGGTCCAGCAAACCGAAACCCAATAACACTAAAGCAGCAAATAAAATGCAGGTAATAAAATTGCAGAAATATAATTACAGAAATAAAATTAACATGAAAATTTAAAGAACAGATAATTAATTAACATGAAACTAAAGGAATTTAAATATAGAATAATACATGATAAATACTAACTAAATACACATGAGTTGTACATGTATAAAAATACGCATTCTGGGAACGGGGAGTGACACCCATGCAGGTCTGTGTCGCAATTAGTGCGATCTCGTAATGGTGCTCGACTTAGAGTACTAATTACGAGCCTGCAATTAGGACGTAGGACCTAGGACATGATAGGAGTTTCTCAGTCACACCTAGGAAAATTTCCGATCTTTTGATTATTATGATTACTTTCCTTGTATTAAATTAACTGTCCTTCCTTGATAAATCTACTCATGTGCCATATTGATCTCTTTGTTTGATTCGTCTCCAGGATGACGAAGACGCACCCGCAGGCCACTGGATCGAGTAGCTTGCCCGATAGATCTGACCAGGCTGAGGAGGAGGTTCACGAGACTGCCCCCAGTGATTCCACTATCCCGGAGACCCCGACAGTTGCACAGGAAGGTCTACTACCTCCACCCCAGAAGGTTTCGGCCGTTGTTCCAGGGATACTGCCACCACCACCATCGATCCCGACGGATACACATCATATGTTCCTTCTCCTTCAGCAGATGATGGAGACTCAGCGGGCCCAGGCAGAGGCATCGCAACGCCAGTCGGAGGCGTCACATCGTTTTGAGATGCTGAAGCAGAGTTTGGAGAACTCGTATCAGCTTGCACTGGCAGCAATGGAGAGAGTGGTACCGGGTACGGTGTAGGGCCCTACTGGCCAGCAGCTGTACCAGCAGCAGTCCAGGCCGGGGACAGTACTAGACTTTAGGAAGATGAGCTCCAGGGACTTCACGGGTACAGAGGGCATCCTTTATGCAGACGACTGGATAGAGGATGTACAGCGGAGCATGGAGCTGGCAGAGCTTCCTAGAGCACTTTGGGTTTCGGCCGCTGCTAGCCGATTCTTCGACATCGCACTGACATGGTACCGTACGGATCCTCATGCGTCGGTGAGAGGGCTGACATGGAAGAACTTCCGGAGGCTCTTCAAGGAGAAGTTCTTCCCGGACGTGGCTCTTACAGCATTGGAGGGCCAGTTCGTGGGTCTGGTACAGGGGAACTCGTCGGTGGACGAGTATGCAGCAGAATTCTTCCGCCTTAGCAGGTTCGCTCCTGATATGATCCAGAATGAGGGGAAGAAGGCTCGTAAGTTCCGTAGGGGACTTATTCATGCAGTGCGCACCTGCACCTCGGGACGCCGTGATGCGACGTTCGATCAGATATTGATGGACACATAGATTGCAGAGGAGGACTTCGGCCTCAAGCCGAAGAGGGGCAGTGATACCTTAGGGGCTAGTTCTAGTGCAGGGCCAGCCAAGCACCCTCACATACAGCAGAGGCCAGTTCAGCAGCCGTTTCAGGGTCAGGGACATATACTTCACCAGCAGACACCCAGGCAGCAACAGCACCCTATATGTAACTTCTGTAAGAAGCAAGGTCACGGATGGGACGACTGCAGGAATAGACAGGACCTGTGTTTGCTTTGTGGTTCAGCAGAGCATCAGTTGAGGGAGTGCCCCAAGAACTTGGCACAATTGGCTCAGGCAGCAGCAGGAGCTAGGGCTCCGACAGGGCAGCAGACGGGACCACCGTTGCAGACTCTGCAGCAGAAGTTTGTCCAGCATCAGCAGCAGGCTAAGGGAGGCCAGCCGGGGCGAGCTTTTGCCATGGCAGTCAATGATGCACAGGCAGAGGGAGAGCTGATTGTAGGTTCCAACCTTTTCGATTCTATTTCCGCATTTGCCTCCTTATAACTGTCTTGAAATTTGATTCTATCTGTTCCTCGTAGTTGATAAAATATTGTTCGGATATTTCATTGTGAATTATTTTCTTCTGAGATAAGTCGTATGGGCTAGGTCATCTCGATTATGGGATCTAGAGTCTTCTATAGTCATGCTAGCTGGCATAGTGAGGACATATAGTCGAATTTTGGACGTATTTCTCGGGTGTGAAAATTTAAGGTTTTTGCGGCCAAGCATGCGACAATGCAAAAATTTTAAATACCAAAATTCTAGAGGTATGTACCTTAGTCGAGGACTCTGTAAATATCGTAGCCTTGCTCACTAGCATGACAAAGATTCCGAGTATCATGATTTTGGACAGACGCATATGATTATCGGACTGTGTATTTGAGACTGTGATTGTTGGGGTGTTTGACCTAGAAGGAGTATGACCATTTTAATTTCGAGGAGAAAATTTTCTAAGGAGGGTAGACTTGTAGCACCCAGTTTCTAAAATGAGGGTAATTTTGAAATTTTATAATTATAATTATTTAATAATGATATTTAAACCATATTATGATTTTTGGTGATTTTTATTTAATTAAAACTATTTTCTAAGTCACGACTTATGACTTTGTGATTTTACTAGTATAACCCTAGTGTAAACTCTAGAGATTTCATAACCTAGAGACTACCATGACCATGTAAGCCTATCCAAGTGATTAGGATACCATTTTAGCACTTTTTAGTCTAAAGGGTATTTTGGTAATTTTCTAGGATTATTTGGAATTATTTGTATTTATGTGTTTTTATTATTATTTAATTATTGTTAAGTGTCATGAGAGCCCCTAACCTAGTTTACCCTAATCTAGAGGTTAGTTACTAACCTAGAAACTAAGGGGTTAGATATTTACATGTTAGTTAAAGTATAGAAAATATCTAGATAATTACTTTTGTGATATTACTTGAAAACCTAAAGATCTAAGCTACCTTTACCTTGAAGTCAAACTTCCTTCAAGGTGAAGCAAGCCAAGGACACCCTCCCCTACCCCCATGGCAGGCCACACATCCCCCTTCCTATATAAACCCATCACATTCATTCATGATTAATTTACATGAATTAAAACCTAGAAAATACCCTTTCCTTCAAACCCCCATAACTTGATCATTTTTGATCCAAATCACCTCTAGTCTTTTGCATTGGGACCCTACAACATCAAGGGTGCTAAGGGAGACTAGCAATCCAGATTTCACAAAGCTTGGGCATCACCAAGTGGAAGGACAAACACCCCCCTTCTTTAATTTTTCATTGGAATTGCACAAATAGGTAAATACCCTCATACATAGTTAATATTCTGTTTTTTCTTCGTAAATGCATGCATATAGGTCTACCTTAGCTGTGGGTCAAGTTTGGTAAAATCTAGGGTTGGTTTGGTGTCCGTATCGGACACGTATCCTAGGTTATAAAACCATGTTTGATGAAATGCCCCAAAGGATTGAACTTTGTTATTTTGCAAAACAAATTACATTTTTGGGTAGCCCTAGACTTGTAGGTTACAACCCTAGTTGACTGAGCACAAATTAGACCCGTGTCCGTGTCAAAAATCGATACGAACCTACTGTCAGGACACTGCACTGAGGCATACAGCCTCCCCTGCTACTCGACCCCAATTCCGAACACGACACGCCATAAGGACACATACAAATTGACACAGAGGAGGGGGCCATCACTGACAAGCCCCCTCTAGAGTTTGAGACACTCTCGTGTCCTATCGAGGACACGAGGACACGTGCACTGGTCGTGCACTGACAGTGCACACGCACGCGGGGGCCAACTTCGTGCGTGTCGTGTCGCACGGACACGACACTTGGGCACCTCGTGGTGACACGAGTGTGTAGCCCATCATGTGGCAAACACATGGACACGAGCACGAGACGTGTCATGTCCTGTGTCGCGAACACGAGGCACTTGCATCGCTGCACGACGCTGCGCATAGCAGCGTATATCAGTCGAGTTTCCTCGACTGATACGGTGTTCGTACCGTATCCTGGAGTGACGTAGACACGAGACAGGCACTTGGACACGTGCACAACCGCTAGGTGAACCTTCGTGCACGAGCATGAGACACATGAGTGTGTGTGTCGTGTCCTAGAGTGTATTGCACACGTGCACGACCCTGTGTATATGTGTGTATCAGTGTTTACCCGATTTGGATTTTTGACTCTTGGACACGTTGTGTCGTGTCGTGGTGGACTCCTAGGGACCCCTACGACATGTATACAATGTATATGTTCATTACCAACCTTTTAAATTGCATTTTTGTGTGTTATCAACAGGTATTTCTCATTTACCCAAAATTCTGAAACTGTGTATCAATTTTCTGATTTCCCAGTTTTAAACATGAACTTTGTCATCAAATTAAAGCTATTTAATACTGTTAAATGTTTGGTTTAAGTCCCAATTAGGGTTCTCCTACATGTAAGCTAACCATGGTTAAATTTTGGGTTGTTTTGGTTGTGTATTGATCTTGGAAAGGGATTTTGAAGTTTCCATAAAACTAAAACTATAAATTCCAAACTGTTTTGTATATTCCTTCCTATTCTTTACTGATACACCCTTTGTTCTGTTACACACACATTCCTGTACAGTCCAGTAGGGACATCTCTCATTCATCACTCACTCACTGTTACACACACTCCTACATCTCTCTCTCTCTCTATTGTTCTATATATATATATATATATATATATATATATATATATATATATATATATATATATATATATATATATTTATATATATATATTTATATATATAAAAAAATATATATATATATATATATATTATATATATATATATATATATATATATATATATATATATATATATATATATATATATATATATATATATATATATATATATATGTATATATGTATGTTGTATATATATATATATAAGTTATGTATATATATATATATGGTATATATATTAGTATATATATATTTTGATATATTTGTATATATATATATATATATATATATATATATATATATATATATATATATATATATATATATATATATATATATATATATATATATTTGTATATTTTTTTTCTTATATATATATTTGTATATATATATATATATATATATATATATATATATATATATATATATATATATATAATACAAAAAAAAAAAAAATATATATATATATATTATATATATATATATATATATATATATATATATATAGTTACATATATATATGTGATACTATACTTTTTAGATATAGGTTTACATAGAACCTATAAGTTACTGGCCTATGGGTTATAGATATTAGCCTATGGTATTCATTATGAGCCTATGGCTATGAGGTTAAGCTTTTGACCCTTGTTTGCCTAAAGTTGACCAAAGTCAACCTTAGGTCAAACTTGATCTAATTAACCTAGAATTGACTAGGATAAACCTAAAATGACTAGTTTAACTAGTTTGACTAAACCCTAACTAGTTGGTTAAGTTCGACCATATGGTTATGAGATAGTCCTATGTAATTTAAGATATGTATGGGGTTAAGTGGGATAATTAGGAGTTGTGTCATGAATTGGATTAGCCCTATAGAGTTGACTTAGATTGTTAATGGTTGACCCTTAACCTAATGACCTTGTGACTAGTCTATGTTGACCAAAACCTTAGTTAGTCTAAGTTTGACCTAGATTTGACTAACCTTGACTTGCTTAAACTTGTTTGACTTAGTTGACTCCTTATGACCTAGTATGACTTAAGTTGACCTAGTTTGACTGTAATGCCTATAGTTCGTATTACGTATCTTGGTATACGTGTACGTATTCTTGACTCGTATTGCGTATTTTCCTGCATGGTTATTTGGCATGTCATTAGATATGGCTTAGCTTGGTTCGGCTTAGCTTGGTTTGGTTTGCTTGTGGGTTCATCATGAACCAAAAGAAAATCCCTACCTACCACCACCACCCTCATTTATATTTCCATCTAACTCTCTCTCTTCATTTATTCTTCTCCTTCACTTCTTCTTCTCCACCATTTACTCTTCCACCTACCAGAAAAGAGAGCTAGGCAAGTGCAAACTTGCTTCATAATGGATCTCAAGTTTTATTGTTCCATTCTCTTCCTTACTTGATTCTAAGCCTCTTTAGAACTTGACATTTTTGGATTGATGGATGGATTCTTGTAGATCTAAGTTTGTAAACTTTTCGGGTTTTCTTGGTTTTGATCTCTAAAACTTGGTTATTTTCAAAAACTAGTGTTTCTATGTTGTAGAGAATTCAATTTCATGCAGTTTTGGCTTTTGTTTCGCTTGATTCCGACTTCGGATGAGGAAGTTATGGCCAAAACAATTTCTGGTCATTTCTATGTTCATCTGCAGCATGAACAGCATGTCGCAGAAGGCGCATGTCGTAGTAGGCGCATGTTGCAATGAAACGCATGTCGCAGTAGCCGCATATCATGTCGCAGAAGGCGCATGTCGCAGTAGGCACATGTTGTAATAAAGCGCATGTCGCAGTAGCCGCATATCATGTCGCAGAAGGCGCATGTCGCAGTAGGCGCATGTTGCAATGAAGCGCATGTCGCAGTAGCCGCATATCATGTTGTAGAAGGCGCATGTCGCAGTAGGCGCATGTTGCAATGAGGCGCATGTCGCAGTAGCCGCATATCATGTCGCAGAAGGCGCATGTCGCAGTAGGCGCATGTTGCAATGAAGCGCATGTCGCAGTAGCCGCATATCATGTCGTAGAAGGCGCATGTCGCAGTAGGCGCATGTTGCAATGAGGCGCATGTCGCAGTAGCCGTATATCATGTCGCAGCATGTTGCAGAAGGCGCATGTTGCAATGAGGCGCATGTCGCAGTAGCCGCATATCATGTCGCAGTAGCCGCATATCATGTTGCAATGAGGCGCATGTCGCGGTAGGCGCATATCATGTCGAAGTTGAGCCACATGAGGCGCATGTCGCGATAGGCGCATATCATGTCGCCATGAGCCGCATTAAGGCGCATGTCGCAGTAGGCGCATATGGTGTCGCAGTTGCATGCATGTCGCAGAATAGGCCGCATAATACATATTTTGACTATTACTAACTGTTATATGTCCTAATTGACTGAATTATTGCTCGAATTTCTCCCAACTCCCAACGTGGAAGTTGTAGATCTTTTCCTTAGCAGCAAGAATATGTCTCTAGTTATTTTATGCAAGTTTCTCTCATTCATAATATTGTAAGAATAGAACACGATAGTGGCCCGCTATGGCGCACTCTTGACAAGTAAACTGAGATGATATATCTCGGCATGCTGTTACGAACAGCTAGCCTGACATAACAGTATGAAAGACTTGGACACCGTGTGCGATTGTGTTTGTACAAATAAACTAGTACTGTCTTGCATCATGTCTAGGACGGGGACCCCTGAGTACCACGGTCAGGGGAACCTACTGAAATTGACTAAGGATAATTAACTAGAATGATTCAGTAGTAATGAAGAGATTCCAGCTACAGGTAATCCCGTTATCTGGGCGCATTCAGTGGACTTGTAGCCTACCGACGAGTAGGGCACATTTCCAGCACACAGTTACGTGTTGCGTTCTTCCTAAACGGACATTCGACCTGGATAACCGGATGGTCTGCAGGGCTTGTGGTTGTTGGGATAATATCATTACATCTTGCTAGTAACTAGGCTTATGATAACCCTAGTTAGTTAAAAGTATCAAGCCGTACTCTCGATTGGCCGTGGTTGATTGGATGTAGTTTATTCCATCTTAGTCTTATCCTGATCCTGTGCAAGAATTGTGACATGACATGATTATTGATACTTGCCTTAACAATAACGATCGGGGGTCCAGTTCTGTTCAGGTGAAGGGTTACAACCCCGGTCCTTGTTTGGTTTAAGGGTTGTAACCTGGCTCCCGGAGCAGTTCTGTAGTCCTTTCTTCGTTTATTGTCTTAATACAATCCCGTGCCATGCTCGTCATGTTTTACCTTACCATAATTACCATGATTAATTATGCTGGCCTTAATAATAAAGATCAGGGGTCCAGTTCTGTTCAGGCGAAGGGTTACAACCCCGGTCCTTGTTTGGTTTAAGGGTTGTAACCTGGCTCCCGGAGCAGTTCTGTGTCCTCTCTTCGTTTATTGTCTTAATGCAATCCCATGCCATGCTCGTCATGTTTTACCTTACCATAATACTATGATTAATTATGCTGGCCTTAGCAATAAAGATCAGGGGTCCAGTTCTGTTCAGGCGAAGGGTTACAACCCCGGTCCTTGTTTGGTTTAAGGGTTATAACCTGGCTCCCGGAGCAGTTCTCTGTCCTCTCTTTGTTTATTGTCTTTACTGTACCAATAGTATTTGAGACGGGTTTTTATTCAGGTGAAGGGCTGCAACCCCGGTCCTTGTTTGGTTTAAGGGTTGTGACCTGGCTACTTGAATAGTTTCCTCGTACTCAGTTTACTGTTGTTAGCTCTATTATTATCAGTTCTTTATCTATTATCTCTAATATTCTATTGTGATATGCTGGTTTTAGTTCCTAAGTGAAGCCTCCTTTGTGGCACTTGCTCTTTCTGGGGTCTGACCCAGCTGGTTTTGTGTGGCCAGATATCGGAAGCAGCACCAGAGGATCCACCTGTCTTCCAGCCCGATGGTGACCACCAGGCGTAACCAGGGCAACGAGTGGGTTTCTTTTGTCCTCCCACTCTACTTGTAAAATTATTCTTTTGAGGCGTTTAGCCGGCGAGTACGTGTTAGCTCGTATTGCACCTTATTTACTGTCTGCCTACGGGCTGTAACATGATCGACAAATCCTAGGGTTGATCATGTATTGACTAAAACTCTTGCTAGTCCTAATATTTTGTACGACTAGCTTTATGATCATCCGAATATGTAATGTATGGGACGCCTTACTATTGTATATTTGGTGCTCTGATATCTTGTAACTGTTACTACTTGCTTGTGATTGAGACAATAGGCTTGTTCATGACCATAGGAGACTGATGGATTGTAGTTAAACCCTCATGTATCTAGACAGCCGTGATCGTATAGTGACGTGGATTCCTATTTCATTATACGTAGCTGGCTATGTCTGCCCCCGCTCTCCAGTATTCTGGATCTGGGGCGTGACATGGTTTTATTGGTGGCTCATGCAGGTCTTGTAATTCAAGATATGTGAGGGTTTACCGAATAGATGTCTCAATCAGTACTCGCCCTTGATCTCTACTCGTATTCTCTTGATCCCTGAAAATCTTGACCTGATAACATGCTTGTATCGTTGATCTGTCCTGGTCCTTCTTTATTGTTCTCTATGTCGTCTTCTTCAGCGACATTGTTCCTGGACCTACCGATCAGCAAGGCGGAGCACCTCCAGTGGACCAGCAGCACCCTGGAGATCAAGCCCAGCATTCAGGAGTAGCCTCCAGAGTTATGCCTACTGAAGGAGAACCCCCAATTCAGCCCGTCCAGCCTGTAGAGCCTGATGATGGCACTTTGGCGGGTCTCATCAGGTCCCTATTAGCTTTCTAGGATCGTCGCGGAGATGCCTTACACCAGGCGGTGGCAGATGCTTTGACCAGAGGAGGTCATCAGGGTAATAGCGCGGCCAACAGCTTCAAGCGCTTGAACCCTCCCTTCTTCGATGGCAGTGAAGATGTGATCGCTGCAGATGCTTGGCTTCAGGACACAGAGGTGATTCTAGAAGCAGCCAGGACTCCAGAGAATGAGAAGGTGGCCGTGGTGCGCCTGCAGCTATTGGATCTTGCTCGCAGCTGGTGGGCAGCGCAGGCCGATGGATTAGTAGCCCCTATTTCATGGGCAATATTCAGGGAGAGATTCCAGACCAAGTATTTTGATGCTGTAGCTCGGTATGATCTACAGACGAGGTTCACCAATCTGAAGCAGATGGACAGGACGGTCGACGGATATGCGACTGAGTTTTCGAGACTTAGTCGGTTTGCTCCTACCTTGGTGGCGACCGAGTTTGATAGAGCCCAGCGGTTCCAGCAGGGGCTCCACCTAGAGATTTTATTGGCGGTGGAGCATTTTGAGCATCAGACTTTTGATGCAGTGTTGAGAGCAGCCAGGAGGCATGAATATACCTCCCAGAGGATCGTGGATAGGACCGGAGGTCGGAAGCGATCTCACGGCCAGATGAATCAGTCTTCAGCACCTGCCCCGGCAGCCAGGGCTTTGACCATTGGAGCTTCGAGGCGGGCAGCCTCAGTGACGTCGGTTCAGCATTCCACCCTGACGTACCCTCAGCAGCAGAAGCAGAAGCAGTCTTCCGTAGTGGGATGTTCACACTGCGGGAAGCCAGGACATGTGGTGTCAGAGTGTCGTAGAGCACAGGGTTTGTGCTTGGTTTGTGGTGCCCCGGACCACAGGGTTGGGGACTGCCCGAATAGGGGAAGTTCATCCGCTTTCTCTAGTCCTTCAGTTAGAGGACCAGCACCAGTCCAGCAGCAGCAGCTGTAGTACCCATTCCTGAGGCCATTGCCGACGCAGGCCCAGGCATTCCAGCAGCAGAGGCCGCAGCAGTATGCCCAAGCCCAAGCCTTGATCCAGAGCAGGCAGAGGAATTTTCAGCAGAGGGGACCCGCACCCCGAGGACATGGTCAAGTGCTGGCTTTGACCATGGGAGAAGAAGGAATAGCACCAGGTGAGGTGGTAGCAGGTACTATTCTCGTCAATACCTTTCCAGCTTCAGTATTATTTGATTCTGGTGCCTCGCATTCATTTATGTCTGCACGATTTATGACACGGGTAGGACTGGAGCCCGAGTCATTATCAGTAAGGCTCAATATACTTACTGGTAATGGACTTGTGGGAGTAGATAGAGTGTTTTCCTCGTGTCGGGTCATAGTTAGCGGTAGAGAATTCCCCGCTAGATTGATAGAGTTCCCGATAGACTATTATGATGTGGTCTTAGGGATGGATTGGTTGAGGGACCAGTATGCTAGGATAGACTGCCACATTGGCAGGGTTATTTTTAGCATTCCAGGCGAGCCAGAGTTTTCTTTCTTCCGAGGCGAAGTTGAACCTTCTCCTCCATTATTGCGGATGGCAGTAGCAGCAGTACAGTTACCTCGAATAGTCGAAGAGTTTCCGGATGTTTTCCCAGAAGAGCTTCCAGGGATGCTGCCAGAGCGAGAGATCGAGTTTACCATCGACTTGATTCCCGGGACAGCCCCAGTGTCAGAGAGAGTCTACAGGATGGCGCCGTCAGAGCTAGAGATATTGTACAAGATGATTGAAGAACTCAGAACCAAGGGATTCATTCGTGCTAGTGGATCGCCTTGGGGAGCCCCGATGCTTCTTGTGAAAAAGAAGGATGTTACGTTGTGTTTGGTGATTATCGTACCTGAACTCAGGACAATCAAGAACAGATATCCTCTCCCGAGGATAGATGACTTGTTGATCAACTCAGAGGGGCGTCAGTATTTCGAAGATTGACTTGCGGTCAGGATATCATTAAATTAGAGTCAGAGAGCAGGATATCCGAAGACAGCTTTAGATCAAGATATGGGCATTGGGAGTTCCTTGTGATGCCATTTGGAGCAACCAATGCGCCGGCTGTATTCATGGACCTCATGAATCGCATCTTTATGCCCTTTTTGGATCAGTTCGTGATTGTGTTCCTAGATAACATCCTGGTCTACAGTAAGAGTGAAGCAGAGCATGAGCAGCACCTTAGAGTTGTTCTTATTCTCAGAGAGCACCAGTTGTATACCAAGTTCAGTTAATGCGAGTTCTGGCTCGATCGTATTTC
>JANAVB010003823.1:0-68962 GCA_029216955.1 Iris pallida | reverse complement strand
CAATTAATTCCCTGGTCGCCCGTCTCGACACCATCTCATACAAAGACGAGCTTTAGAAGATGGGATATCTCAACCTTATCCTCCTGAATGGGAGAATGTTACTTGCCCTCCTAACTACAAGCCGCTGACGCTAAATTCATTTGACGGGTTGACTTCTCCTCGTCAATACATGACATACTTTAACACGCAGACTCTACACTTATCCAGGGACGATCCGTTCTTGTCAAATCTGTTTATTAGCACCTTACAGGGGTAGCTTTTGAATGGTTCTGCAGTCTGCCTGACGGCTGTATCAATTCTTTTAAAGCTGTTAGTATGTCCACCCTCATCGAGACCAAGCAAAGGAGGACTGAGTCTGTCATCGCCTTCATCGAACGCTTCAGGCGACTAGCACTGAAGATGCCCTTCGGTATACCAGACTCAGAACTTTTGGACACTTGTCAGCATAACTTTCTTCCTACGGTGAAGTTCTGTCTGGGCATACATAAGTACGATTTATGGCCCACTTTCATTGGGGCCGCTTATGCTGCTAAAAACGACGTTCCTAATCTGAAACTACTGGGTTGAAAACACCTAAATCTGAAGACAAGACAAGCATCCTCAAACTATCCATGTCCGTGGGGGTAAAGAAAAAGAAGTCCTGAAGGTCGATACTTCCAAGGGAGCTTCCAATTCTCAGGGCACCTCCGACAAGCCTAAGGAGATCTTCTTCTTTGACGAAGACGATGTCATTACCATCTTTCACACATTGACGAAGGGTAATAAGCTGACATTGCCTCCACCACAACGTCCGACAGAGGCGAACCAGCTCAACCATCCCAAGTACTGTCTCTATCATCAGTGCGTGCATCATTCCACCAAGGACTGCATCGTCCTGAAAAAGAAGATACAACAGCTCATCGACAGCCAGGTGATCAACCTCAAAGCTGAAGCCAAGGTTGTATCTTCTAACATGATCTCTCTTCAGTTTGGTGACTTTTCTCCTACAGAAGTCCCAGACAGCGTAATCCCGGTCCCCAAGGCAATAATGGAAGTCGTCAACCTACCGCCAGCTCATAACTCAATCTTGGTGCCACTCACAAATGAACATGGTAAGATCATATGGGTCCATCCGAACCTTGTGCAGGAGATGACACAGGGGGTGGTATCTCCAAAGCAAAAAGGGGTAAGAAATACAAGTCATGCCATATAGTGTCTTCTTCCATCTACGAGATTCTATCTGGCGAGACGCAATCAGGAAAGACTTATCTTCGGACATACGATCCCGTACAAGAAGAAACAGTACCTTCTCAAGCTCCTGCTGCCCCAACAAGCTCAGAAGCCGGCCCATCTAAGCCTTCAACTTGAATCTTTGTAAACTGGGCTATCTTTTTTAGTCTTCTTCGTTTCGTAAGTTGTTTCTACATCGCTTTCTTCCTTTCTTTCTCCCCCTTCTTCCTTTTCTTTCAGTTTCTTAGTGAAAATAGGCGACACCGACAAAGCAAGCAGAAGGAGATACGGTTTGACAAGTCTCTGAAGGCGCCAGCTCTCGAAGGCATGGAGCGGCCCTACAACTTTGACATACTGGCACAGCTGGCCAATACACCTGCCAGGTTGTCTCTGTTCGATCTATTGCGACTCTCCAAAGAAATGCGGAAGGCCTTAAGTGAGGCATTACTACATGTCGACTCTTATCTTGCTGAAGTCAAAGCCCCCGCTGAAGACCCTGTCTCCCGTCCCCACTGCCACAGTACTATGGAAGTGGTGCCCAACATTACCTTTTCACAGGAGGACATGCTACTAAAAAATAATTGCCTTGATAGACCCCTGTACTATACAGGATATATCGGGGCGATCAAGGTGGACCGCATGCACATAGATCCAGGATCCTCCTTCAGCATCATTCCTAGAAGTTTGCTTCAAATTCTAGGAATCCCTCTGCACAAGCTATCTGTAACCAATACAACTATCATGGCTTTCAATGCTGGTCGAAGCCACCCGCTGGGCAAGATCCATCTCAAGTGCCAGATCGGTGATCTCCGAACCGAGGTTTCCTGCTATGTGATCGATGCCAATGTATCCTACAACGTCTTGTTGGGACGTTCATGGATACACGAGAACATGATCGTTCCTTCCACACTTCACCAGTACTTCAAGTACGTCAACAACGACGGTATCGTAAAGACGGAGTTTGCCGATGTCGATCCTTTTAAGGGCATCGAAGCCTACTATGGAGATTTGGTACTTTACCAATCTCAGCCCCCCAAGGATGACGGCAACGAAGCTGACAATGAAGCTGAAGCAAGTTCATCCTCCAATGATGGTCCCCTAATTATCCGAGTCAAAGGACGTACTACTCCAAAAAGTACTCCGAAGCCTCTCATAATCTGGGTGAAAAAAAGAGCCCTGACAAGGTCAAACCATTGACCATCACTCTCCGCAAGAACCCTGACAAGGTCAAACCTCAGGAGGAACCTGCTGAAGTTCGTCCTCCCAATCCTGAAGAATTATCCTACATGGTGAACTTGGCCAAGACAGTGGCTCCTCTTCCAGATAATGATCCTCTCAATGAGTATATCAATACTCATAATAATGTACCTTCAGCAGATGATGTTATCCCTGAAGAAGAACTTACATATTTTCGTAGTAAAGGTTTATCTTTGAATTACTCCGATGTCTATCAATCTGTAAACCACTACATAGATACGATATACGCTCTAGAGCACGGCATGGGACCACACCTCTGCATGTCGGTCACGATGCCTCACCTGCGGAAAAAAGTTTACCCAGAAGATATCCACTACTTCATCGTTCATGCCAGAAAAAGGATGAAGAACTAATCATCTTCGGTCGAATAATTGACGAAAGAAAGTTCGTTCCGAACTCTACTTCTCCCAAGCATAACACAGAAAGTGACTATGACTCTGGAAAAATACAACTTTTTCGGTACAGTTGGCAGGCCAAGAATATCATCCAGAACATGGGATATGACATCAAAAGCGACCATGGACTAAATTACGGCCGGGGACGACGGTTGCCAATACGACACTTTGCTCCTTCCGGCAAACTCGAGAACTACTATCAACGAAACGGTGTTGGTTTGGGTTATGTTACTCCTCCAACAACTCCCGAAAGATCAGATGATGAAGCATATCATTTTTCTCATTCTTCTGATTCCTCCCTTTGGGACTCAGACTCCAGCATTGGCGATATGTTCAAAGCAACTATGTCCGCCAACATTGTTTCCATTGACCAAATTGCGGACGATGTCCAATCAATCGAGCTTGAACAATGGGCTCAAAAGATGGATACTAGGTGGGAGCTGTGCTTAGAACAA
The DNA here is from genome assembly GCA_029216955.1 of Iris pallida. NCBI lineage: Eukaryota > Viridiplantae > Streptophyta > Magnoliopsida > Asparagales > Iridaceae > Iris > Iris pallida. Next base: position 65,646 of record JANAVB010003823.1, on the reverse strand, counting down.
CGTGAACCACCTACCGAAGACGAAGTCGTCCAAGACAATTTAGGAGATGAATCTTCTTTTAAACCAATATTCATCAACAAAAGTCTATCTGACGATGAATGCCAATCTCTTATACAACTTATAAGAGAATACATCGACGTCTTTGCATGGAGCTATGAAGACATGCCAGGCCTAGACCCTAAAGAGGCCATGTACCGCTTAATATTTCGTCTAAAGCTAAGCCAATGAAGCAGCAACAACGACGATTCCGACCAGATGTCATGGAGGCCATCGAGAATGAAGTCAAGAAGCTCATTGCCAGTGGATTCATTCGCGAAGAACAACACCTGATTGGGTTGCCAACATTGTTCCAGTCATGAAAAAGAACGATAAAGTTTGAGTCTGTATCGATTACCGTAATTTGAACTCTACATGCCCGAAAGATGAGTTCCTTCTATCGATTACCGACGTAATGATCGACAATACTTACGACTTCGAGCGGATATCCTTCATGGATGGGTTCTTAGGCTACAACCAGATCAAGATGCTCCCCAACGATGAGAAGCACACATCTTTTTGAACACCGTTGGGGGTATACTGTTATATGGTGATGCCCTTTGGATTGAGGAATACAGGGGCGACATACCAGCGAGCCATGAACACAATTTTTTGCGATCATTTACGCAAAATATGGAGTGCTATGTAGACGATATCGCAGTTAAAAGTCGTCTCAAATGTAACCACCTCCAAGACTTGAGAACGGTGTTCGAACTAATGCGTGTACACCAACTCAAGATGAATCCAACCAAGTCTTTTCTGGGAGTCTCCAGCGACAAGTTCCTTGGTTTCGTCATTACTTCAAAGGGTATACATCTTGACCCGGAGAAAGTGAAGGCTATCCTCGATATGCATCCTACAAGAAACCTCAAAGAGCTACGCAGAATACAAGGAAGGCTAGCCTACATCAGACGATTCATTTCGAACCTTTCTGGAAGATGTCAACCATTCACTCAGCTCATGAACAAAGGCGTATCTTTCGTCTGGACTGAACAATGTTAACGCGCATTCGACGATATCAAAAAGTATCTCACAAGCCCCCCAGTATTGGTAGCTCCAATAATGGGGAAGCCCTTCTTACTATATGTCCGCGCTATGGACCATTCTCTTGGCACCCTATTAGCTCAGAAGAATGAAGGCGGCCATGAACAGGCAATCTACTACCTCAGCCGCACAATGGTGGGTGCCGAACACAGATACACACTAGTGGAGAAAGAATACCTTGTACTGGTATTTGCCATCCAGAATACATGCCACTATATGTCTGGACGGACTATACACATCATATCTAAAGTCAATCCTCTCAGAATACACATGACTAAACCGGGTTCTCTCAATTCCTGTTTAGCTACATGGGCAATGCTGTTGACACCATACGATATGCTCTTCATTTCTCAGAAGGCAGTAAAAGGCCAAGCATTAGCTAATTTCCTAGCAGCTCATCCGGTGCCAGAATCTTCCAAACTTTACGACAAAATCCCCGATGAAGTAGTGGAGTCTAACATTGCAACTGAAGAAATCCCCATTTGGTGAATGTTCTTTAACAGTGCATCAAGAACAGGACCTAAAGAAAATATTGTGGCCGGAGTTGGCATCGTGCTCGTGTCACCTAATCATCTGGTTATTCATCGTGCATATTCTCTCATGGAACCATGCACCAACAACGTGGCCGAATATAATGCCCTATTAATCGACCTGCAATTGGCAAAGCAATTAGGAGTTGACTATCTAGAAGCTTACGGTGATTCCAAGCTAATAGTTAGTCAGGTCCGAGAGGATTGAAGTTCATCATGAAGATCTCATCCCCTATCACAGAGCAACAATCGATTTGGCATCCACTTTCGCCAGATTCTTCATCGAGCACGTGCCTCGACTACAGAATATAGAAGCAGATGCTCTAGCCGGTCTTGCTACTTCCTTGACCGTCCCTACCAATACTCAGCAGTCGATCACAGTGTCTGGTCGAGAACTATTATGTATGAAAAATGTCTTGCATATTCATCACAGTTACACAACGGAAACAAACGTCGATATTAAAGACTGGAGATTTTCCTTTATAGACTACGCCATCTATAGAATCCTCCCCGAGGACCTGAATGAAGCAGTATCTATCCAAAGGCGATCCCTCAGATTTTACTATGACACAGCTACCAAGATGCTATACCGATGCTCTTACGACGGACTACTATTACGATGTCTATCAGACACAGAAGCCAAACATGTACTATGGGAGGCTCACGACGGAGTTTGTGGTGTACATCAACCAGGCCCCAAATTACAAGATCGCCTCAAACGAATAGGTTATTATTGGCCCACAATGATAGCAGATGTCGTTGAATATACAAAAAAAGTATAGAGCCTGTCAGTTCCACGCCGATTTCATTCATCAACCTTTGGAGTTTCTACACCCGGCAGCATCTTGGCCTTTTGAAGTCTGGGCATGGACGTCATAGGACCAATCAGCCCGCCGTCTTCCAGAGGACATCAGTTCATTCTAGCCATAACTGATTACTTCTCTAAATGGGCGGAAGCTATACCGCTCACCGAAGTGAAGGCGTCAAACCTGATCAGTTTTATCAAATATCACGTTATCTACCGCTTCGGCCTACCTTACAGGATCATCCATGATAATGGTCCACAATTTGCAAGCCATGCATTCTATCGGTTCTGCGATAGGAATCAAATCCAGAACGTAGCCTCTACTGCCTACAATCCAGCGGCTAACGGGCTAGCAGAAGCCTTTAATAAAACCATCATAAAACTTCTCAAAAAGTTCGTGTCTTCAAACAAGCGCGATTGGAATGAGAAGCTCGACGAATGTCTATGGGCCTATCGTACAACGGTCCGAACTCCAACAGACAATACGCCGTTCTCTCTGGGTTATGGGAGCGAAGCAGTTCTTTTCCTAGAAATCCAGATTCCTTCTCTTTGAGTAGCCCTAGCCAGCGAGTTGACTACCGAAAAAGCTACCATCTGCGACTCTAGGAGCTCGAAGTGTTAGACGAAAAACGCTTGTCAGCTCAGCAGCGCATTAAGCTATACCAAGCACGCCTTTCTAGAGCCTTCAATAAAAAGGTGAAGGAAAGAATCTTCCAAGTCGGTGATCTAGTCTTAGCAGTGAGAAGACCAATGGTCATGACACACAAAATGACAAAAAAATTCTAGCCTAAATGGGAAGGTTCTTTCATCATAGAATCAGTGTATTCTAACGGTGCATACCGACTAACCAAGCCTGATGGTAACTTGCTCATGATGCCTATCAACGGCAAGTTCTGAAGAAATACTATGTGTAACCTTTTTTCACATATGTTCAGTCATGTAAATGTATAGTGCGATGTTTATGTGATTCAAGAATGATCTAACTATTATTCGTATTTCAAGAGTCTTGAATACGCCTTGGATAATAGGTCCTCTAAAATATTTTCCCAGTGGAATCATTCCCGTTTTTTACAATGTCCGAACTCGATTTGACGAAAACAAGTCACATCCCTAGTACCTCTGAATTGTTTTTCAATAATTATTTTCCCAGCGGAATGATTAAGAAATGTTTCGCCCTGTCCATATAACCTCTGAGCAAAGCATTCATCAAGGATAATCACGTCCATACTACTTCTGAATTATCCACTCCCACCTAACGTTATATATCTTTCTACATCCATACTACCTCTGGTCAGATATAGAACATCATCTGCTATTACGTCCATATTATCTCTACTAGTAGCTTCATTCAACTTATTATCTATATTCAAAAAAACTTGAATATAAACGGATAATAGGTCCACATCAAAATTCCCCAGCAGAATACCCACCAGAAATATCCTTGCTACGTCCACATTACCTCTAGTTCCGATATTTCACAAAACCACATTCACCTTGAAAAGATTCTTTATTCTTTACTTGAACGTCAATCAAGAGACGAAAAAAGGTACAAGAGCCGTGACGGCTGGAAAAAAGGGAGTTACAAAGAATCTAAAGGATACATAGGCGATGGATGTTGTCCCTTAGAGCCGAGATTTCAGCTTCAGACTTCGCAATAGCTCGACGGCGCACCCCTTCTTGGTGAGCATCTTCATCTTTGAAAAGGATCAGACTCAGATGCTCTCCCTCCAGCTTCGCCAGCTGTTCTTCTAAATAGGCAGAAGTGGTGACGGTCATGGTAGCCTGAGCCAAATAATCCTCCTACTCAGATGTTGCCGCCCTCAAGTCGGCTTCCAGTTAAGCGATCTCGTTTTGGATCTGCACAATGTGATTATACTTCTCGGTGATCTGCGCAGCCAGTTTGTTCTTCGAGGCAGTACGTGCCTCACTTGCAGCATTGAACTGACCATACTGGTCAGCCAATTTGCCGATCTCTCGAACGAGGGCATCTTTTCTTGTCTGAAAAGTGGCCTTCTCCTATGCGAGAGCCGTGATCAAAGCCTCGTCTTTTGTGCAAAATAGTGACGTCGGGCTCCACTTCTTGGTATCCTGGAACCTGGCCACCTGACCCTCCAGGTCATTCAGAACTTTTCTTAGAGTATTGGCCCGCTCTTCATAACCGGCAATGCTCTCGAGGGCCGCCACTTGGCATTCGACAACAGCCTTCACAGGGCCAAAGGCAGCATTCTGATTCAGGACCCCAGGAAGCTTCACTTTCAACACAAAGCAAAAAGCTTTGACGACTTCCTGGGCCATCTCCTCATCTTCAGTGAAGGTCATCGGGGAGGAGGCTTAGAAAGTTTCTTCCACTCCAGGAAGGGGTACCTGACAAGAAGCCGAACCTGATAAGAAAATCTATTCTACCAAAAACCACTCCTGATTATCATGTGTCACGTCTACATTAGCTCTGATATCGATAGTCTTCCGACTTGACACCTGTACCCAACCCGAGATAAAGGACACGGTGTCAAGACCACAAAACCTATCACGTCCATATTACCTCTGTTGGGTTTTGTTTCAAATCTATTTGCTCGTATTCCCAGATGCACAAAGGGGCAATAGGTACAAAAAAGGGTCCCCCAGCGGGATACCCTTTACACAAATGCTATAGGCCCTCTAATACAAGCACCACAGATATCACAAGCAAAGAATGGAGTGAATGTATTCTATTTTTTGTTTCAAAAACAGTTACATTCACAGGACTACATCTCATGAGCAAACCAAAAAGTTCTTTATCCCTTCATCGGGACAAGAAGTAAAGGATTATATTGATGTCCAAAAGAAGCGAAACATAAACTACATCTAAAGATAGACAGAAATACCAAGATAAAATACGAACATTTATGGGAACTCACGGATCCTAGTTGTGTTGGGGCATATACCATTCCCTCAACCATTTCGCATATGAAGGATCTATTTGATTAAGGTCCTCAGCCGGGGTAGAGGGTCAGAACTCCCAGTGCTACTACTCTCAGACTTGGGCTCCTCCTTCACAACAGCTTCAATCTTGGGAGTAATTCCCTCCCCGATGGGCGCCAACTCTTCTTTTACCTCAATTTTTGGTATCACCTCCTCCTTAACGAACGGTGACTCTTGTTTGATGAAAGAAAGCAGCATCTTCTCCTTCACAACGGTCTCAGCCTTCGACATGGATGCTGCAAGAATCAAAGACATAAGAGAAAGCCGAACTCAGAAACCACAGGAAAAACTAAGTGCTGAAGGACTCTTATGCGTCCAAAGGGCTATGCGCCCAAAGGACTATGCGCCCAAAGGGATATGCGCCCAAACCAAACATGTGGGCGCATAGCATACAACAGTATGTGGGCACATAACATGCAAATAACATGTGGGCGCATAACATGGCAACATGTGGGCGCATAGCACACTACAGTATTGGCGCATGACTTCTGTGGGTGCATAAAATGCTCACAGAAGTATGTTGCCTTAGGCGCATGCGCCCAGGCAGAAGAAAAGTCTGAGCGTCGCAAATTAACGCTCGAGACTTTGTTTTTTGAGGCATGTCCTCACCCAGAATCGGGTCCTGGACTGGTGAGGATGCTGCCGTAGGAGGAGAGCCACTCGGTGCAGCCCCTTTGTCCTTCGCAGATCTGTTGGCGACCTTGGAAGACATGATTCGTTAAAGAAAGGAGAAGAATAGTCTTTTAAAAGTTCTAAGAGAGGAGAATAATAAACTTTCTCTCTCCTTCAGAGCCTATTTATAGGCATGGGCCACTTTCTATGTGCCCATGCACCCATTGCGCAGTATGCGCCCACGAGAAGATCCAGCCTCTTGCGCACTATGCGACTGCCACTTGCTGATGTGGACGATGTATGAAGGATGGACCTCTTTAAATTCTACCTGATGAATCTGTCAGTTTAGATTTTCGAGAAAGATCTCAATAGTCATCTCTCTGACAAGCTGGCCAAATGCTATGCGCCCAAAGAGAGAGCCGTGCTATGCGCCCACTGCATCCCAAGACGACAGTCCATGCTTCTTTCAAAGTATTTCGAACTCATTCAAATATCGAAAACTTTGAAGGGGGTCTTGTAGAAGCATGAAAATTTCAGCAATAAAGTCTTATGCGTCCAAGACAATGAGGACATATGCGCCCAAGTGAAGCTCCTATGTGCCCAAGTCACCTTATGAAGCTCCTATGCGCCCATCACCCTGTGAAGCTCTATGCGCCCAAGCCACCCTGTGAAGGAGGGCGCATAGCCTGAAACAGGGCTATGCGCCCAAGCCTGACTCGGTCAAAGCCATGATCGAAATGTGCACCGAAGCGCACGGCCACGTCAGTCTCCACGAGCAGTCGTGCACCGAAGCATGCGGCCACATCAACACTACGACCAACCCACGATCTCGCAGCCTGCATGCGCCTACACCCTATGCGCCCAAGCTAGGACTATGCGCCAACATGAAAACTAATGTGTTTTCCTCATGTGGGCGCATAACATCATTCCAGCTCAAGAACGACTATATAAAGGGGTCTCATCCCTCTTCAAAAGACAGAACGGAGAGCATTTTCAAGAGCCAAATTGCTGTACTTCTTGCCTGTGAGCCGAGAGTTAGCAATTTTTTTAGGTTTTCTTCCACTTTTGTAATCGGAGTATCAACGGAGTAAAGGAGCAACTGCCGCTCGATCTCTATCGTCCTATTCCCCAGAATTCTTTTTTGTACTCGGGGATCCTCAGCGCAGGATCTCTCAGGCGTACTCGATTTGTGGTGTTTTACGCCAATAAAGAAAAGACAACATTTCTTCTTCTTTTTGTGTGTCTACACCACCCACTAAACCCTAAAGATAAAAATAGATGAGAGGAGAGAGAGACTCCCAATCCCATCCTCCTCTCTCCTCTCCTCTCCTCTCTCCTTTCCTCTCTTCTTCTCTTGCCACCACTAGCAGCAACAGTGGCTACCACCACCACCACCAGTGGTGCCCTAGGCGGCAGCGGATCCAGCGCAGGACCCAGGTAAGGTAAATTTGTATATTTATTTATTTAATTTATTTCTAAATTTAAAATTTTGAAATTTTAAATCTGAAATTTTTGATTTTTTTTAAATTTTTGAATTTTTACCGCCGATCAGGATGCCTAACGTCGCCTACCTCTGTCTAGCGCCTAGGCCGGCCGCCTAAGGGGTTTCCGGTGCGGCTGGAGGTCGCCTAGGCCGAAATTTAGAACATTGTGAAATACTATGTGCACAGTCATTTCCAAGGCATTATATAAGCTAAAGGGGTGTATAGGGCCACACTCCATTATCAATGACATGGAAGAGAATGGTTCTACTAAGATCAATTTGCTTGTTAATGCTTCATATGACGGCGTACACAAGAAGACTGATAGAGTTGTTAATAGCTCGAGGATTATGGTTGCGAGTTTCTCATGTGATATTTAGCTGCTACCTAGTCATTATTTGCACCAGATGAGTATGATGCATTAGTACATGGAGCCAAGTTCTAGATGTAATTTTAGTTTTGGGTGATTCCTATTTTTGACTATTTTAGTTGTTAGCAGGGGGTTTGATCGTAAACACAAAGTTTTAGTCCACTTCTGGAGGGTGTGTTTGTAATTTACAGTAGCGGATTACGAATGTTGGCCGACGTGTTGAACATTATGAACCCATGGAAGAAAGCGTGAGTATACACACGCATCTACACACACTTACACTTGCTTGTCTTATTTTAATGTATATATCAGAATGTACACAATAAGTTGGCAAAATTGCATATAGAACCATTAAGTTGGCAAAATTTCATATAGTAAATTCGAATCAAAAGGATAGATGAATTATTCGAAAACAGAAAAAAAACTGGCAATTAGACACGATCTGTTCATTCTAAAAACAGATCAGGAAAAAGGAAATTTTATGAGATTTTGGGACCAAAAAGTTGAACGAGCCGTTCGACATTATTTATTTGGATATAGTAAAATTTGGAGAGAAGTGAAAGAGAAAAGGAGAAGAGAGAATATGAGAAAAGAGATTGCAACGACATGAAACCCTTCGGTTGCATCTCATGTTATTGATATTGATATGTAGTACATCCAAAATTACTATTATACCCTTATAAGATAAATAATAATAACTCTAACACCCTTCCTCAAACTGGAGTATATAGATCAGACATGTCCGGCTTGTTACATAAATTAGAAAATGAACCACGAGCAAGTGGTTTGGTGAGGATATCACCCAATTGATTTTCAGACTGGACATAAGGAGTGACAATATGTTTTTTCAGTAACAAATCACGAACAAAGTGATAATCCATCTCAATATGTTTAGTGCGCTCATGAAACACTAGATTACTGGTGGTAAAAATGGTCGACTGATTGTCATAATACATCTCCATAGGAATAGGAACCATAATTCCTATTTTATGAAGAAGATACTGTACACACATATCTCAGAAGCTGTATGATCCATCACACGGTACTCTGTCTCTGCACTAGAACGAGCCATAACATTCTGCTTCTTACTATACTTGTCACGCCCCAGAACCAGAATACTGGAGAGCGGGGCGAACATAGCCAGCTACGTATAATGAAATGGAATCCATCTCACCATACGGTCACGCTGTCTAGATATATGAGGGTTTAACTACAATCCATCAGTCTCTTATGGTCAATAACAAGCCTAAATATCTCAATCACAAGCAAGCAAGTAAGTTACAAGATGTAAGATCACCAAATATACAATAGTAAGGCGTCCCAAATATTACATATTCAGATGATCATGAAACTAGTCGTTACAAATGTGAGGACTAGCAAGAGTTTTAGTTATACATAATCAACCCTAGGATCTGTAAATCATGTTACAGCCCGTAGGCTGACAGTAAATAAAGGTGCAATACGAGCTAATACATGCTTGTCGACTAAACGCCTCAAAAGAATATTTTTACAATAGAGTGGGAGGGCCAAAATAAACCCTCGTTGCCAGGATTCCGTCTAGTGGTCACTATCTGGCTAGAAAGTCGGTAGATCCTCTGGTGCTGCTCCGATATCTGGCCATACAAAACCAGCTGGGTCAGACCCCAGAAAGAGCAAGTGCTACAAGGAGGCTTCACTTAGGAACTAAAACCAGCAAGCACAAGAATATAATTACATAATAAAAGACAACAATTAAGGAAAAGCATGACAAGGGATATACGATGAGATAACCATGGGACTATTCAGATAACCAGGTTACAACCCGTAAACCAAACAAGGACCGGGGTTGTAACCCTTCTCTGAACAGAACTTGGTTTCTCCCACCATTTATCGACAAGATAATATAAGAAATCAGGACATGTAATAATCTTGTACATGATCAAGACAAGACTAGACTGATTATGCCTCATCCAACAATCACGGCCAAGGAATAAGTACGGCTTGATACTTTAACTAACTAGGGTTATCACAGGCCTAGTTACTAGCAAGATGCAATGAGATTGTTCCACAGCCACAAGCCCTGCAGACCATCCAGGCTATCCGGACGTAATTAGGGGTTGAATTCAAGTGGGTACATCGTCCAGAAAATGCATGTACCCTTAGGTGACTTAGAGGGTGCAACACATGACAGTGTGCTGGAAATGTGCCCTACTAGACGGCAGGCTACAGATCCCAAGTGGGGCGTCCAGATAACGGGATTGCCTGTAGCTGGAAAATCTCTTAATGACTACTGTGTTATTCTAGTTATTAGCCTTAGTCCTTTTTAGTAGGTACCCCTGACCGTGGTACTCAGGGGTCCCTGTCCTAGACATGATGCAAGACAAGACGGGTTCATTTGTACAAGCACAATCGTCCACGGTGTCCAGGTCATTCATTATTGTCATGTCAGGTTAGCCGTCGCAACAGCATTTCGAGAAATATTATGTCAGGTTTACTTGTCAAGAGTGCGCCACGGCGGGCCACTATCAAGAATTATCATGTCAAATTTATTTGTCATGAGTGCACCACGGCGGGTCACTATCATGCCATGTCATTTGTCAAAAGTGCACCACAACGGATCACCATCATATCAGGGAACACACTTAAATTAATAGTACAAGCATACATATAGTAATCCAAATATTAGCAGGGGCAAGGACGTGGACTCATGCGGCTGAGGAAAAATTAGGCCATATGCGGCCAGCAAATAATAGGCCATATGCGGCCAGCAAGTTGCATGCAAACATATACAAGCAATTAATTTAATGCTAATAAGCTTGCAAGCAAATGCATGCAAGGCCACGCAAGCAAGCAATTAAGGCAAATGCACGTGCATGCACGCGACCATGCAATTAATAGAAAAGCCATGCGGCCAATAAATGCAGTGAGCCATATGTGGCCAACAACTGTTGTGAGCCATATACGGCTACAATAATTCATGCGGCCATAAATTAATGGCCATGCAAATATATAAGCATGCATGCGGCCAAGATGGCTAAGACCATATGCGGCCAGGGATTTTTTTAGTGGCCATATGCGGCCAGGGATTACCATATGCGGCCAAGCCATTACAAGTGGCCATTAAATAATGGCCATACAAGTTACAAATGGCCATGCGGCCATGGTATTAATTAGCATGCAACCATGCGGCCATATGCTAATATACATGCAATTGCTAATGCATTAAATAAAAGGGCATGCAAATATTAGCAAGCAACCATGCGGCCATATATTATTGCAATGCATGCGGCCAGCTAAAATACTTCATGCGGCCAAGTGCTTAGCTAATCCATGCGGCTATGCTATATTTAATCCATGCGGCCTACATTATTTCATGCGGCCAAGTGATATATAAAAATGCTAAGCGACCAGCTAAAATACTTGCAATTACATGCAAGCATGCAAGCAAAACAATGAAGGGCCATGCGGCCATACTTCACTTGGCCATGCGGCCAGCAAGTTTTAATGGCCAAGCACATAAATGTTAATGCCATGCATGCAACTATAAGCAAAGGCCATGCATATATTTAATGCTAGTACATGTAAGCTTAAAGCAGGCAAGCTAATACATTATGCATTAAATATAAGCATGCAAGCAAAACTTAATGCTAATGCTAATGGCAATTATTTAATGCAAGCAATATTTAATGCTATTTGCTTGCATGCAAAATATAAGCAAATATTTAATGCTAATGGCCAAAGGCCATGCGGCTCACTTGGCAATATTTAATGCTAATGGCCAAAGGCCCATGCGACTATGAATTGGCAAATTGCCATGCGGCTAACCTTGTGTTGGCCATATGCGGCTGACTATTTAATTCCATGCAAGCAAAGGCTAATGCACGCATTAAATACATGCAACTAGTAAAAAGGCCAAAGGCAATTAAATAATATAATTAATAAAAGGCCAAGCAATAGTATTAATGGCCATGCAGAGAATTGGCCTTATGCGGCTAGAATTGGAGTGGCCATATGCGGCCAAAATAATATAAGCATGCCAGCTAATGCTTGCAAAGGCCATGCGGCCAGCAATTGATTAATGCTCATGCGGCCCATTAGATTAAATATTTAATTAAATGGCCATGCGGCTGGGAAAAACACTTGTCGCATGAAATAATCATGCGGTCAAGTACTGTTCTTCTTCTCCAATTTCCGAGAAGAAGAACACCATGAAGTCATGCTTCCAAGCTCCATAAATTCATCATCCAGAGTCCAAATTCGAACTTTTATAAGTCAAATTGGGACAAAATAAAATTCTCTACATCATGGAACCATCAAATAGCAAAAATATGCAGGTTTGTTAGATCAAAACTCCTGAAAATCGAAAATATCACAAAGCTATATCTACAAGAAATTAACCACAGAAATGAAAAATGCTAAGTACTAAAGTGGGTTAGAAACACATGAGGAAAACAATGGAACAATAAAAATAGACTTTCTCCATGAAGCAAGATACACTTGCCTAAGCTCTCCCTCTCTCTCAGGTTGGTGGAGAAGTAATAGTAGGGAAGAAGAAAAGTTAATAATGAGAGGGAAAGAGGAGTGGGCTAATAAATGGGGATGGTGGTGGTAGGTAGGGTTTTCTTTTGGTTCATGATGAAGCCAAGGCAAACCAAACTAAGCCAAGCCAACCAAGATAAACCAAGCCAAGCCACTAAACCAGGATCAAGACAAGCATGACAAGTCTAACTACAGGTCGGAATTTCGTACATGTATACAAAATACGTAATACAAACCACGGACATTACAATACTATGTGACAAGATTGTCACCCACAAATATATAGTAGCCAAAAGTAGACCTCATATCATTGTGACTGCCTGTCCAATCAGCATCATTGAATCCTGTTACCATAAGCAACTGCAAAGGTTTGTGCAACAACTCTTTTTAGGTGCACTTTTCAAGTATCATAGAATGCGAAAGATAGCCTTCCAATGTGGTTGTCGAGGGGCATACATAAACTGACTAACTACTCCAACTGCATAGGAGATGTCTGGTCGTGTAACAGTAAGATATATAAGTTTTTCAATCAGCCGTCTATAATGTCCAACATTCTCAAATAACTCTCCTCTGTCAGCATCAAACTTGTCATGATAATCTATAGTAGTCTCAACTGGCTGACACTCCAACATCTCAGTCTCTGAGTGCAAGTCTAGAACATACTTACGCTGCAATAGATATATACCTTTCTTAGATCGAGCAACCTCGATTCCAAAAAATATTAAAGAAGACTCAAATCCTTAGTATGAAACTGACGATTAAGGTAGGCCTTCAAGTCTATAATTCTAGCAAAATCACTTCCAGCTTTAAGGACGTCATCAACATAAACAATCAACACAATAATACCTGTCAAGGAAGAATAAAAAAATACTGAATGATCTGATATGGTGCGCCGAAACCCATACTGAATCAGAACTGAACTGAACTTAACTTGTCAAACCAAGCTCGAGGTGACTGCTTTAGCCTATATAATGCTTTTTTCAATCGACATACAGGTTTTTCACTTCCAGCCACAGCATATCCCGGTAGTTGATCCATATAGACCTCCTCATGTAAGTTACCATACAAAAAAGTATTCTTTAGATCCAGTTGATACATAGGCCATAGGCGATTAACCGCCACAAAAATAAGAATCTGAACTAAATTTAGCCGAACCACTGGAGAGAAAGTCTCCATATAATCCATACCTTATGTCTGAGTATACCCTTTTGCAACCAACCGTGCCTTGATACGCTCAACCGAACCATCCGGATGATACTTAACAATCTACACACATCGACAACTCACTGTCTGCTTCCCAACATGAAGTGATGTAAGCTTCCAAGTCTAATTTTGCTGTAAAACACACATCTCCTCATCCATTGCACTTTTTCAACCAGAAGATGACATAGCCTGCTTATAAGTTTTGGGAATGGAAATATAAGGCAATGAAACAGCAAATGCATGAAAAGATAAGAAAGTAGGAAGTAAGAAAACATAATTAGAGATGTGATGTTTGTTCTTTGTGATACACAGGCGTTTGCTTTTTCGGAGAGCAATAGGAATATCATCTGGATCTGTGGTACTGGGAACAGAAATCGCATGCTTAAAGCTGATTGGTTGAGGACAGAATTCTACAGAACAACTGGGCTGTCCTTGGATCTTTAATAAACCTGTAAAGGAGGAATGTAGACAAAAACTGATTCAGAAATGATCGAAAGTGGTATGGAAGACACCAAATCTGATAAAATGAAATAAGATGATCTCCTGAAAAAAAAGGGTAGACTCGAAGAAGATAATATCTGCACTGACATAATACTTGCGTGACTGTAGACTATAACAACGATAACCTTTTTTAGTAGGAGGATAACCAAGGACGACACACTTCAGAGATCGAGGAGACAACTTGTCTCGATTAGGTTCCAAGTTATGAACAAAAGTGACACACCCAAACACTCGAGAAGGTAAGAAAAATGAGTGGCACATGCATATAATATGGAGAATAAAACTTGATTATTTAATACAGAGGATGGCATGCAATTAATTAGATAACATGCAGTAAGAACTGTCACACCCCGACCCGGGAAATCGTTGTTGCTCGCATCGATTTCACCCGAATCATCGTCCTCATTGGGGCGTGATGTCGCACGAGCCTGGAGTTACGCTCGTGCAAGACAAGATGATAAGTTCACATAGTGTTTATCTCAAATTGATAACATTCGCAGCGGAAGAAAACAAAATATATATAATAAGAATCTATTTATTGATAATGAAGTAGATTACAAAGGCTTGAATAGCTCAACTCAATATGGCAATTGGCTTACAAGGCTCGTGATCTCTCTAGCTCACAAAGGATCTTGTTCTATACATCATGTCTTTTATAGCACATCCAATGACTTTCGGCCGAAATATCTCATGTTACATGCCGAACCCATTGCGGTCTGACGCCTTGAAACGCTAAGAAACTTTTTGCCTCAACGCGTCCATGTGAAGCTCCGCCACGAGCAAACCATTTTCCTGAACCTGCAAGCAATCTGGTGGGGGATCAATACTTATCCTTTCGTCGTACCGATCAAGACCCACTCGTCTAAACCAATACTAAGTAGTTTTGTGAAGCATGCATCTTATTATGTGATCTTTCTATTATTGTCTTAGAATCAGTTTTATGACAAGATTTCAAAATAGTAAAGCACATTATCGATAGAAACTGAATCATAAATGTGTCCAGCACCGTGTACCTGCGACAAATTGTTAGCCACATGATATTCATAAACGTAGTGATCGTGCACATCCTTGTCTCGATTCGTCAAGCCCGTACACAATCACATGGGTGGGAGGGCCTTCGTCTGCACCTAATTCTAATCTCAGCCCACCGGCCCTATCTATATAAAGGTCACGATGTTTCGCGTCGTAATGAACTGGTATCTCTGTAACGCCCCAGTCCCAAAATATGTAGGACCAAGTACGTAGACATGTCAGCTGTATACATACGAAATACATGGACCTCGTATGTATACATAAGCTGTAAATATAGTAATCCAAGACAACTAAATCTCATCCACAATGAAAGGAATAATAATATAGAAATTAACTTGAATATTTATGATACAATCGTTGGGCGGAGACAAAGTCCACTACCAACTAATTTAAATAGAGAAGAAATATACAAAGAAAGTGATTGGTCAAGCGAAGCAATGACAAGTCCAAAAGCAGTCATCACAAAGGAAGGAATGGCCTTAGCTAGAGCACCTGCAAGAAATCACGAAAACACACACATGGGGAAAAACCAGGTCCTCAGAGGGACGTAACAAGACACATAATATCATGCCATAAACTGAATAGTAAGAGCTCAATAGAAATATACATGCGTAAGGTTCCTAACCATTCTATGTGATATACACTTTGAGAAGACAACGTTCTACGCAGAAGCTTAGGTGTTCAGCATAGATGGAGAGAGAGTAGTAGTAGGTAGCGCTCATAAGAGGTACTATCAACTATGGACAGAAAGTAGTTCTCATACGAGAACTATCGGTCCCGGGGCAGTAAGTAGCGCTCATCCGAGACACTATCGGCCCAAATCTATATGTGTACTGAACATGTAGCCCCTACGCTAAAAACTGTCTTCCCCTCTCCCCATGATACTATACATGTGTCGACTCCATGACACTGTTTAACCCTTAATAACTGCCAAAGTCTTCTAGACAATCTATTAGCAGTTATATCTTAACGCATGCGCACGGGGGATCAGCCTACACGCAAGTGACCTCTATATGATACTCACAACTCTCACACACAACTCGTGTATAATCGTGACTGTCACGCCCCGATTCCGTAGAATCGATAGTCGTCCCCCGGGCGTAATGCCGTACGAACCTATGTTGCGATCGCACAAGGCATAGTCATAAGGTTATCCGAAACACAACATTAAATTTGAGTACGCAGAGAGATTGAATGACACATTTGAAATAGAAATAGACTTTTTTTATTGATGATAATAAAACTTTACATAGACTCCTTTACAATCATTGCCGCGCGGGCTACAACATGACTCGACTTACAAAATGAACGCCGATGAGATAGTCGTTCCATACATTACATCCCCTTTTTACAAGCAAAATATAACATCTTTCTACCTGCTATCGAGGCAAGTCGAGCCGCCATCTTCTTTTGGACTGAGTGCGGGTCTTCTTCAAAAGGAATCCAGAAAACAAGCCTTTACGCACGGACGAGGCTTCAAAAGGGTTCACTTCGCCTTGATCTTTCAAGTGGCACGCCCTTCGTAGTTCGGGGTACCTACGTGGAGAGCGAGGATCAGTACATTACACTTTGTACTGGTGTGTGGCAAGTTAAATTCCAAGCTCTCATTTGGTTGATGAGTTTATATGACTTAGAGTATGAATGTTTCTAACCATCCTAATGAATTGCAAACCAGCATATGACAAGCATAGTAAAATTTACGTTGAAACTTACCGATGGCGGCCCGTGCCGCGCCTTATGAAACTTACCATATTCTTCCCTGTCAATTGTTATCATTTCCATACTAAGTGTAATATTTCGTGTGTTAGTCACTGGCTCCCAAAGCCATCGTGGACTCCTGTAGCTTTTGTTAGACGGGGTCCTTTCAGCGTGAGTAGCGAGCCCCACTGCAAGTCCTCGCCTAACCCGTGTCCAGCACAGCTAATTATTTGTTTTCCTATGCCCGCAATGGTCCCGTGGCCTCGGGTTGCCGTGCGGAGAAAACGCTCACCTTGTCGACAAGTTGTCCATGACCGTGCAAAGACATGTTTTTAGTTGTTAAGACATAGCCTACTCTTTCTTTTTGAGAACTTACTCATTCATTCGTGTTCGTGCACTTACATTTATCTTTTCATTCGCAACAACACTATCGACTTTGCCTAAGAAGGGGGTCGAGAAGAGAAGGGTCAGCCACTCACCTTGAGTTTACTTCGGCGAGAGAACTTGTTGGTCGCGCTAGACGTCGCCTACGTGATTACCTGAAATCGCACAAGCAACCGATTAGAACACTGTATTATTCAAGGAGTTCGATAGGAAATGCGAGTTCGAAATGCAAGCCATGAAAACCATCGAAAACATTCACGAAAGCGCATTCAGAAAACAAAGCCAAAACAAACGCAAGCGGCGTGAAAAGCAGAGCAACGGGAGGTCTCTCCCGACTCAGCCGCAGAGTCAATCCTCGAGGCACAACCCGCTGAATATGGGACTTGGTTCCGAAGAAGACATTCCATAACGAGGAATGGATCTTAATTCAACCGTTCTCGTTCGATCGACTCGGCCGATCCCGACCTATCGGTCCCGATCGAATCGATAGCGATAATGTTCCTTTCTCGCGCACCCCGTGGACAAGTACGGGGCACGATGTAGGGACGGGGCACTACACCATAACCAACTAAGAAAAAGTTTTATCCTCGA
This sequence comes from Iris pallida, assembly GCA_029216955.1. Classification (NCBI taxonomy): domain Eukaryota; kingdom Viridiplantae; phylum Streptophyta; class Magnoliopsida; order Asparagales; family Iridaceae; genus Iris; species Iris pallida. The sequence continues at coordinate 47,883 of JANAVB010003823.1, read as the reverse complement.
AACTTAAAATAGAACCTACCTCTACGAGAACAATGAAGGGAACTTCTCCTTCATTTCTGACTCAAGCTCCCACGTCGTCTCCTCGACAGAATGGTTTCTCCAGAGGACGCGGACTAGAGGAATAGCACGATTGTGGATAAGTTTATTCTTGCGCTCCAAGATTTGCATCGGCTCTTCGACATATGATAAGTCCGCCTTCAGGTCCAGCTTACCCAACTCTACCACATGCCCCGGATCGTACACGTACTTTCGCAATTGCGAGACGTGGAAGACGTCATGTACCTCTGACAATGCCGACGGCAAGGCGAGTTGGTAAGCTACCGGGGCGACTCGCTTCAATATTTCGAATGGGCCAACAAATCTTGGGCTCAACTTTCCTTTCGCACCGAACCGGGAAACTCCACGCATAGGCATCACCTTCAGGAATACATGATCGCCTTCCGAGAACTCGAGGGGGCGTCGGTGCGTGTCGGCATAGCTTTTCTGCCGACTTTGTGCTATCTTCAATCTTTTTCGTATCAACTTGACCTTCTGCACAGTCTGCTCCACCAGCTCCGGACCAAGTATCTGCCGTTCCCCGACTTCATTCCAGCAAATGGGCGATCTACACTTCCGGCCATACAAAGCTTCATACGGCGCCATTTGGATGCTGGACTGATAGCTGTTGTTGTATGCAAACTCGACCAGCGGTAGATGGACGTCCCAACTTGACTTCAAGTCGATCGCACAGAGTCGCAATATGTCTTCGAGAATTTAGTTCACCCGCTCTGTTTGGCCGTCAGTCTGAGGATGATAAGCTGAGCTGAACTTCAACTTGGTCCCCAGTGCTGAATGTAGACTACTCCAGAAGTGCGCTACAAACCGTCCATCCCGATCCGAGACGATAGAAACTGGGATCCCGTGCAGCCGAACTATTTTATCAAGATATATCTGAGCAAGGCGGTCGACGCTCCAAGTAACTTTGATGGCGATAAAGTGCGCTGACTTGGTTAGTCGATCGACGATGACCCAGATGGCGTCGTTTCCCTGCGGCGTCCTCAGCAAGCCAACAACGAAGTCCATAGTGATGTGATCCCACTTCCACTCTGGAATGGCGAGGTTCTGTATCTCTCCGCCCGGTCGCTGGTGCTCGGCTTTGACTTGCTGACAGGCCATATATTTTGACACAAAGAGCGCTACGTCCCTCTTCATGCCGTGCCACCAAAAGACAATGCGGAGGTCCTTATACATCTTGGTGCTGCCAGGATGCAAGGAATATTTTGCATAGTGCGCCTCCGTCATTATCTCCTTTCTAAGTTCTACGTCGTCCGGTACGCATAGCCGTCCCTTCACGCGCAATACTCCCGACTCGTCCTCTGCAAAGTCGGACGCTTTTCCTGTCGATATCAGCTTCCGCATCTTCTCTAGGTAGGGGTCGTCCTTCTGTGCAGACTTGATCCTCTCCAGTAGGCTCGGTTCCACCCGCAGTTGCGCCAGTTTCACGTCTCTGAAACGAACTCGAAGCTCGATGCCCATTCCTTCCAAGTCACGCAACAGTCGGTTGTTGATACATAATGAAGCCAAGTACTTCCAGCTCAGCGCATCCGCTACCATATTTCCTTTGCCCGGCGTGTAGTCGATTGATAAGTCATAGTCTTTGATTATTTCGAGCCATCGCCTCTGCCGCAAATTCAGTTCTTTCTGGGTGAAGAGATACTTCAGGCTTTTGTGGTCCGTATAAATCCTGCACGCCACGCCATAGAGATAGTGACGCCACAGCTTCAACGCGAACACAATTGCCGCTAGTTCTAGGTCGTGGGTGGGGTAGTTCTTCTCGTACGGCTTCAACTGCCGAAAAGTAAAAGATGTCACCTTATCCCGCTGCATGAGCACACACCCCAAGCCCTGGCCAGAAGCATCGCTGAAGATTTGAAATCCCTCCGTTCCTTCAGGAAGAGCAAGTATCGGGGCCGAAACGAGCCGTTGTTTGAGCTCCTGGAAGGAAGCTTCACAGTCGTCTGACCACTTGAATGTGACTCCTTTCTGGGTGAGGTGAGTCAACAGCGATGCGATCTTCGTGAAGTCCTTCACGAAGCGTCGGTAGTATCCCGCCAAGCCTAGGAAGCTTCGAATTTTGCTAACTGATGCGGGCCATTTTCAATCAGCAACTGCCTCGACTTTCTTCGGATCGACTGCGATGCCCGCGGCAGAGATGATGTGCCCAAGGAATGAGACGCTGTTAAGCCAGAACTCGTACTTGCTCATCTTTGCGTACAACTGATTCTCTCGAAGGGTTTGGAGTATCGTCCGCAGATGCTCTGCATGTTGCGCTCGATCCTTCGAGTAGACGAGGATGTCGTCGATGAAGACTACTACGAACTTGTCAACGAACGAACGGAACACCCAATTCATTAGATCCATGAAGACGACAGGGGCATTTGTCAGACCGAACGGCATTACCAAGAACTCGTAGTGGCCGTAACGAGTGCAGAAGGCAGACTTCGGTATGTCATCTGGCTTGACTTTGAGTTGGTGATAACCCGATCGTAGATCAATCTTCGAAAATACCATTGCACCTTGGAGCTGGTCGAACAAGTCGTCGATACGGGACAGGGGGTATTTGTTTCGGACGGTGGTTTTGTTCAATTCTCGATAGTCGATGCAGAGCCGCATCGATCCATCCTTCTTCTTAACGAATAGCACGGGCGCACCCCACGGCGAGACACTCGGACGGATAAACCCTCTGTTTAGCAATTTCTGAAGTTGTGCTTTCAATTCTGTAGGGGCCATTCTGTACGGAGCCTTTGAGATCGGCCGGGTGTCGAAGAATGTGTCGATGGTGAACTCTATTTCTCGATCGGGCGGCATGCCGGGTAGCTCGTTCGGAAACACGTCTGGGAATTCTGCCACAACGTCGGTCTGACCCACGTTTGTACCATCCTGTCGCATGTCTCGAACGGAAGCTAGATAGCCTTCGCACCCGGAATGCAGCATCCGTCGAGCAGATATTACGGAGATCACCATGCAGGTCGGCGACGTCTCACCACACGAGTAGCAGAATTCAGGCACTCCAGGCATGCGGAATGTGACCCTCTTTTCAGCACAGTCTATGGTTACGTTGCACGGCCCGAGCCAATCCATTCCCAGAATGATGTCAAAGTCCTTCATATCTAGAACTATCACATCCAGACCGATCCTTTGACCGCCGATATAGATAACCGCCGGCGCAAGCTAAGTTTGAGAGAATTGGTGTGCCCGAAGGCGTGCTTACGCTAAGGTCGAGGTCTAATGATATTACAGGAAATTTGTGCTCGGCGGCAAAGTCCGCCGATATAAAACTATGTGAAGCGCCTGAATCAAATAACACACGAGCAGGCACATTATTGAATTTTAGTATACCTGACACCACCGTATCTGACGCCAGTGCTTCATCTCGAGTCATGGCGTAGACGCGGCCCTGAGTGTTGGGGCGACGGTCTTGGCCATTTTGCGGTGCAGGTTGAGTGGGCGGAGGAGGTCGAGGCGCCTGTCCTCGATTCTCTTGTCGGTGTTGTTGGGGCGGGGTGTTACGAGTCTGACGGAAGCTTGGACAATTTGGAGCCGTGTGACCCCTCTGTCCGCAAGCGAAACATTCAACGTTGCGGTGCCAGCAGTGGATATCACGGTGTCCAAGTTGCCCGCAATTGGTGCACTTAGGTATCGTTTTCTCACCCTTGTAGCTGCCATTATTTGGATGCTTTGACGCTGTATAAGCATGGAATTTCACAACCAGAAAGCCCATGCGCTAGACACTACATGTACCAGGACTCGCACAGAACACTTCACAGCAAAGTCAATAACCATAGACATTTGAAGAAGGACTTTTTATTTATATATAAAAGTCTATTACATGTCTAGAAAAGGTTGTACAAAGGAGAATTTCTACAAAGGAAAGATCCTAAGTCTACAGCCAGCGGCCACCATGTGCCTCCAGATAGGCGCAACAGTCATCATGCGCTGCCAGTCACCATGCGCTGCCAGTTGGGCGCAACAGATATCATACGCCTCCAACCAGGCACATCCCGCCATCTCTTCAGCAGCTCAGTTATGTGCATCCAGCTCAGTTATGTGCATCCCTTCAGCAGCCCAGTTATTCTTCCAACCAGGCTCACCTGGCCGAGCAGAGCCGTTATGTGCCGCTCTTCCAACCAGGCTCGCCTGATAAATGCTTCACAAAGCATTTAACCCTCTGGCTGGAACCAAGGAAGAGAAGAGCACCGCAAAGCTGTGGCCAGGGGAGGCTTCGAAAGAGCCTCCAAAGGCCAAGGAAGACCGTGATCGAAATCACGGCGAAAGGCAGCTTTCAACACAATCAGAGTGGGCAGCACCCACTTTGAAGGAAGAGAGAGCCTAGCACCGCCATTCCGATCTACGGCTCTTCCGGAACAACGGAGACAAGGCCCGAGCATCCCCATCTTTGGATGCAACAGGCACCTTCCGCCTGCCTCAGAAGCCCTCGACTCCGTCTTTTGGATGTAACAGTCACCTTCAAGAGCATCAATGACAACATGGCGTCTCATCTTCACCCTCGGGAGCACTTCGTCAACAGAATGCACCCGAGAACCTGAGTTCATATTGGAAAGACGTGAGGGAATGAGAGGTAAACCTTCTCTCCATGCCACTATTTATAGGCCGGGCAGATCAAACCCACGCGCCAAGTGGATGGCTCTCCGAGTTTCGAACAATGAACTCACATTAAATGGATGAACCGGATGCCTCGATTTCAGCCAAACGGCTATTTAAAAGCACTCGAAAAGCAAAACAGCCCCATCATTAAAGACGTGTCGGATGCGCCGGCTGGACAGCGCATCACACCCCTTCAAACACCAAGCGCCTCCCACAGATGCGCCCTGTACCGAGCGCATCAAAGAGGATGCGCCCCATACGCCTAGTGGAACGTCAACCGACGCGCCCACTCAGCTGTCCATCGAATATTACCAACATTAAATGCTGAACTGACAGAGTTGGCAGCACGCCTTCCCTAGTCTGAACGACTGACAGCTTTTGTAGAAAACGAAGCGTCCACAACGTCAGCATCATCATGACTCTATTCCGACGGCTACTGCCATGTGGCTACTCGACCACCCGCATGCGCCTCCGTGGCCACTCGACCACCCGCATGCGCCTCCGCGGCCATGCGCCCAAACCTGCATGCGCCTCAAAAGCCATGCGCCTCAGACCCTTCACTGATCCCTAAAGACAGAAGAAGAGTCTCCAGTTGAAGCTTTGTATGCGCCTCAAAAGCCATGCGCCCCAGACTGATCTCTGATCCCGAAAGACAGAAGGAAAGTCGTTTGCATGCGCCTCAAAAGCCATGTGCCCAGAACGGCTCGTGACTCCTAAAGGTCACGAGCCAAAATCTCATCATGCGCCCAATCCAAGGCACATCCCACCAAATCATTCCCTCCACCAAATTAGAGATCTCCGAGCCATGGGTCGACGACACGTGTCCTTTGACTCAACTCATCCAAGATCTCAGCAACAGAAAGATCTTCTCCTCCGCTACGTGCCGGCTCACAACAGCAGTATGAAGAATTCAACCCCGCGAGTAGGGCGCATCGTCCATGCGCCTCCATCAGCAATCTCCACGTGGCGTCCCCACGCACCGACGCATCCTACATATGCGTGTATGAGCAGTCAACCTGCCCAGCTATAAATGGAGGAATCATCCCTTCCTTACACACACACAGAGGGACATACATACGAACAATCCAGACAGAGATCATCAGAGAGGCAGATACAGACACTCAACGTCTTCCTCCTCTCAACCAGCTCCCGCACCCAGAGCAATCTACACCTTCAGAGAACCGATAACCGTTGTCAGCCCGTCAACGGAGTCAACGCATTACCACTCGCTCCATTGGCACTTAGGACCCAGATTAAACAAAAGTGTACTCCTAGGACTACATCTAATCCTATATTGTAACACTGTTCTGTTTGTATTAAGATTTGCAATCAAACGATTTTAATGGCAAACAAGCTGGCGACTTTGCTGGGGACTTCTTTCTCCTCTTCCGAGAAAGTCGTGTCACAGGCCGACGACGTGAAGGTGGGCTCCTTCCACAAGACGCTGGTCGTGCACCTCAATCAACAGGCGTACGAGGAGTTCATTTCTGAAGGAAGAGCGAGTCCTTCGAAGCGGCTGCCGAAGCCGAAGAAGACCCACCGTGTCTGGGTGCGCAAGGTTGACGCCTCGGGCACCACCACTGAAGGGGATGTGCCAATCCAGCCCTCCCTTCCTGCTGACGTTCTCAGCAACCAAGGTGCGCCCGCTGATGCAGCGCATCTCTCGGAGAAATGTGCGGCTGACCACATTCCCCAGCCATCTCCCTCTCAGGCGAGGAAGATGCGTCGATGGAGCAGGGGCGCAGCCAAAGCCCCGCGCATCACCTCTGATGCGCCACAAAAAGTCTCTGTCTTTGACAGACTCACTCGCTGTAATGGCGAGGAGAATTTGGATGCTGAGTACTATGCGCCCCAGTGGGCTAGTACAAAGAGATCCAAGGCGGCACGGGCCATGCGCCACAAGCGTACTATGCCAGCAGCAGGCCAGAGGCACGTGCTCACAATCACGCGCGGTGCCGATGGCAAGCTGTACAAGGTCGACTCAGGTGCTTCGGCACCAAAGACGAGTCGATCTTCAAAGTCCTCATCTCACTTGGGCGCATCCACTGCGTGCATAACCAAGTCGAGTACGGCAAATTCAGTGGTCTTGAACTCCCGTGCCTCCTCTGGTTGTGTGTTTGAGGTCCGTTCAAGTCACTTCAAATGTTGTTGTTCTCCCACTATTGATCATGATGCCTGCTTGGTATTAGATCAGGGGGCGCAGCACTCACTTGTCCGTCCCGGCGTTTGGCCTTGCCATGCACCTGAAGGGGGTGTGAGGGTAGCACTCTCCTCCAACGACCTGCGTAATATGATCACTCACAAGCGCTGGTCAGGAGAGTCGACCAACAAGCACGATGAGCCTCTCACGGGGCATACTTGTGCGGTGGTCACTATCAACTGCTGTGGCAAGGCGGCAGTACCACCAAGGCAGTCAGTCTTCCAGCGGCTGCAGTCATCGACACCCCTCCGACATCGCCTTGGGAAGAAGGTGTCAACAGAATAGGAGCCAAGAGTTGCTTCATGCAATGTGGTCTCCAACTCCTCATCACTCCGGAAGACGACTGGTAATTCCAAAAGCCAGCCAAGGAAAACCAAGGCAGCAGTCTCGACCTCCGGGGTGTTCGAAGGCACTCGGTCAAACAAAAAGTTCTTGGAGGAAGCTGGGGGTAGTCAAACCCTTGTTGAGCTTCCTTCCGAAGACGAAGATGTCCAAAGCACAGCTGCGGCAGATCTTCATCCTCGAGGCGAAGTCAGCCTCCCAGAAGCACCTCGAAACGAGGATGTCCCGCAGGACACAGCTGGGGATAGAGACGAAGAGGCCCTTCAAGACGGAGTCGAGGACAATCAGGCCCTGGCAGATGCGCCCGTCGAGAATGACCTCCAGAACGTGACTGGGGGTGGCCAAGCTGAAACTCCAGGAGAGGTGACTCCCCCACATGAAAGTGAGGCCGAGAGCGAAGCCTCAACCAATCCATCCACTCCTGGCCGTGTCAGGACAGTATACATGGCTGGGGATGATGCCGAGTCTGATGCGCCACCGCAGGACATTGTTCAGCGCATAGACTCATTAGAGGAAGGACTCAAAACCCTCTCTACCTCTATGCAAGCACTGACTCAAGCAGTATTTGATATTCGGTCGACCTTGACCAGAACACCTTCAACCGGTCCCGACCCAGGAGTTAATGGGGAGTCGAGTGTACCCCTTCAACGGGCACCCTCCGACACAGAAGCACCTCGGACATCGGAACCCTCAAACGCTCCACTTCAGATAGTGCCACCTTCCCCGACTCCTAGCTCCACGGAGGATGTGGTCGAAATGATCAAGGACCTGCGGGAGCGCTTCGAGTCCAAAAATAGGCAAGAGGAGCGCCAGAAGATGGGCATTCCCCAGCCTTATCCCCTCGAGTGGAACAAGGTGGTTTATCCTCCAAAATATAAACCACAAACACTCACACCATACGATGGGAAGGACTCTCCGCGTTGATACCTGATACATTTCCAGTCACAAACGGGACATCTCCCAAAGGAGGACGCGCTCCTCACCAGCATCTTTGTTGGGGCCCTAAAAGGGGTGGCGTATGACTGGTACTGCAGCCTCCCCGACAATTCTATATCGTCCTTCGACGACTTGACGCGCCTCTTCCTCGATCGCTTCTACGACGGCGGGAAGGACATGACGATGACATCTCTCATAGAGATTCGCCAGAAGGAGAAAGAAACGGTTCGGGTGTTCATCGAACGCTTCCGACAAGCCTGTTTCAGGCTACCTCCAGGCATGCCAGAACATGCGCTCCTCTCCTCTTGCAGCATGAACATGCTGCCCGCAGTGAAGCTCTGGCTCAACTCTACTCCCCCTCCCGACTGGAGCTCCCTGATTATCGAAGCTGAAGCCGCAGAAAAGAAGGCGGCCAATGCACGTCTTCTGGGTGTCAGCTTCCCCGCCTTTGATGATAAGGGGAAAAAGTCAGCAGCCAACAACTCCGTGCGAGAAGCAAAGAGGAAACAGGCATTGACTGTTAATGCCTCGAAGGGCGCATCTGCGCCTACTCAGAAACCTCCACTGGCGCCGAGACCCAAGGAGGTGTATTCATTCAATGACGAAGACACCCTGCAACTCTTCGAAATACTGAAGCAGGGTGACAAGATCAAGCTCCCGGACCCAAAGCGGCCCGATGAAGTTGGGAAAGTGGACAACCCGAGGTACTGTCACTACCATCGGTTTGTCGGACACTCGACCAAGGACTGCTACATCCTCAAGAATTACATCCAGCACATGATCAATGCCGATGTAATCTCCGTCAACTATGAAGAGAAGACGGTATCAGCCAATGTGGTGTCATTTCAGTTCGGCACCTTGCCGCTGACCACCACACAAGATGGCGTCGTCCCCATCCCTAAGGCGACAATGGAGGTGGTGAACTTGCCACCTACCCGCGACAATGTGAGTGGACTCATCCCACTCACCACATCTCGAGGAGAGGTCCTCTGGGTTCACCCCGACCTCGTCTCCGAGGTGACTCAACCGGAGGTACGCTCTACCTCCAAATCAAAAGGCAGGAAGATCAAGTCTTGCCGTACGGTCTCTTCTTCAACAGAAGAGGCACTTCCAGTGCAGACGCGTGCACAACAGAACGCTCAGCCCGGCGAAGCTGCCGCCGAGGTGGTGCCTCCCGGCACAATCCCTGAGGAGGGCCCGTCTAAACCCTCAGCAGCCAATAAGCAGAAGCAGGTGGAGGCTCATTTCGACAGACCTCTACGGAAGGAGAATGCTTCGGGGCTAGCCAAGCCCCACAACTTTGACATACTGGCACAACTGGCCAGTACTCCTGCGTGCTTATCTTTGTTTGAGCTCCTGCGTCTTTCCAAAGACTCCCGAGAAGCTCTCTGCGAAGCTCTGAAGGACGCTGAATCCTTTCTCAGTCAGGTCAAGCAGCCTGAAGACCTCCCAACTACTTGTGCGTACTGTCATTGTGCGGAGGAAATTATCCCAAACATAACCTTCACCCAACAAGACATGCTGCTCAAGCACCACCGACATAACCGACCACTGTATTACACGGGGTACATCGGTTCAGTCAAGGTGAGCCGAATTCAGATCGATCCGGGGTCTTCCCTCAGCATCATCCCGAAGGCGCTGATGTCAAAACTGGGGATCCCAATGTACCGGCTGGCGCCCTCCAACACAACCATCAGTGACTTCAACGCTAGCAAAAGCGAGCCACTGGGCAAGATTCGACTGAAGTGTCACATAGGCAACCTCAAAACTGAGGTGACTTGTTATGTGGTGGATGCCGAGGTCAACTACAACATCCTGCTCGGCCGACCATGGCTACATGAGTACATGGTGGTGCCTTCCACGCTCCACCAATGCATGAAATATGTATCTACCAACGGCATCATCCGGACGGAGTTCGCAGACATCGATCCTTTCAAAGGGATTGAGGCTTACTTCACCGATTCCGACTTGTACAAGCCACTTGACGAGGTGGAAGCCAACGATGCTGATGATGAGGCTGAGACGGCAACTGAGCCAGACACAGAGCCTGAGACGAATCCAGATGCTCCACTGAAGATCCGACTGAAGGGCAAACCACCCCAGAAGGCGCCTCCAATGAGCATCAAGCTATCCGGGAAAGCACCGACTCTTGAGGCTCCCCTGAAGATACGCCTTAAAGGAAAGCCGCCTCAAACATCGGCTCCCCTGGTGGCAAAATTACAGGAGAACACTCACAGGAGGCACAGTTGAGGCACCTCTGAAGGTGCGTCTCAAGGGCAAGCCCCCGCAGTCATCCAAGATGCCAGAGAGGGTTCACATAACCCTCTCAGACCCCAAGATCAAAGCTGTGGTGGACTCTCCTGATCCAGCCCCAGTGCTTACAGACGAGGAGCTTGGCAAATATATCTCTGCTGATGTAGATGTACCCTCCTTAGACAATGTAATCCCGCGGGATAAAATCTCGTACTTCATCAATAATAGAGTGTCTTTTAATTATTCTTGTCTTCCACATTGGAATGCCATGTATACATTAGATCACGCTCTACGGTCTTTGCAAACACAAATAACGACCGTCCATAATGTAAACCGAGTAGTACCGTCTCAAGGAGTCTGTTTCATAAACCCTCCACGAAGCCGAGACGAAAGATCCTCCATTTTTGGCAAAGTCGAGCGTCATCAAGACCTCCCGCCACTCGAGCCTGAACCTGATACCGGCAGAGTACAAGTTTATCGGTATACGGATACAGCAAAGCACATCATCCAGAAGATGGGCTACGACCTGAAAAGCAACAAAGGCCTAAACTATGGCAAGGGTCGACCTCTCCCTCTCCAGTGTTCAACACCCAAAGGAAGGCCGCAAAACTACTACAACAAAACTCGACGGGGGATAGGCTATGTCACGCCACCATCAACCCCAGAGAGCTCAGACGTAGAAGACGTAGAACATTCCCACTCGTCCGAAGCGTCGACTTGGGATTCTGATACCAGTATCGGATCAGTCTTCAGGAAAGTGCTGTCAGCTAACATGACGTCAGCACAACCTCAAAAAGGTGAAGGCGAAGACCAAACGCCGGAACCCTTCGAAGAAGAACCCTGGGCTCAACGCCTAGGAGAGCAATGGGAGTCTCGTTTTGAGTTACGTGAACCTCCCACCGAAGACGAAGTCGAGCAGATCGACCTTGGGGACGGATCTTCTTCCAAACCCATCTTCGTCAGCAAAAGCCTAGAAGGAGAAGACCGAGAGGCTTTAATCCAGCTGGCTAAAGAGTATATCGACGTCTTTGCCTGGAGCTACGAAGACATGCCAGGACTCGATCCACAGATCGCAATGCATAGGTTGAACATCTTACCTGATGCCAAACCTATCAAACAATAACAACGACGTTTTCGTCCGGACATCATGAATGCCATCGATCAGGAGGTGGACAAACTCTTGACTAGCGGCTTCATCCGTGAGGAACAACACCCAGATTGGGTAGCCAACGTCGTACCTGTCACCAAGAAGAACGGGAAGATACGAGTCTGTATCGACTTCAGGGACCTCAATTCTGCTTGCCCGAAGGACGAATTCCCGCTTCCGATCACCGACGTGATGATCAACAACACATGTGGTTTTGAACGCATGTCCTTCATGGATGGGTATTCAGGCTACAATCAAATCAAGATGTTCCCCGATGACGCGAAGCACATGTCATTCAGGACTCCAAAGGGTGTTTTCTGCTACACAGTAATGCCCTTCGGCTTGAAAAATGCCGGTGCAACATACCAACGAGCTATGAGCACCATCTTCCGTCAACATCTTCGCAAAACAGTCGAATGTTATGTTGACGACATCGCAGTCAAGAGCCGCCTCAAAGGAGATCACCTACAGGATTTGAAGACAGTCTTCGATCTCATGCGGGCACATCAACTCAAAATGAACCCCGCTAAATCCTTCCTGGGGGTTTCTAGCGGCAAATTCTTGGACTTTGTCATCACGGCGAAAGGCATTCATGTTGATCCCGAGAAGACCAAAGCCATCCTCAACATGGACCCTCCGAAGAATCTTCGAGAACTTCGAGGCTTGCAGGGACGTCTGGCATACATCCGGAGGTTCAGAGCAAACCTTTTCGGTAAATGTCAACCCTTCACTCAGCTCATGAAGAAGGGAGTCTCTTATGTCTGGACAGAGGAGTGTCAGAAGGCTTTCGACGACATCAAAGCCTACTTGACGAGCCCACCAGTCCTGGTGGCACCTGTCGCGGGCAAACCATTTCTTCTTTACGTCCGTGCCATGGATCATTCCCTTGGCGCTCTGCTGGCTCAAAACAGCGATACAGGCTATGAGCAAGCAATCTACTACCTCAGTCGAACGCTCATCGGGGCCGAACACCGGTACAACCCCGTTGAAAAGGAGTGCTTGGCTTTGGTGTTTGCCATCCAGAAGACTCGTCATTATGTCTCGGGCCAGACAATTCATGTTATTTCCCGAGTCAATCCACTCAGAGTCCTCATGACGAAGCCAGGATCATTAAACTCTCGGCTAGCCACATGGGCGATTTTGCTAACACCATATAATATGGTATTTGTCCCGCAAAAAGCTGTTAAAGGTCAAGCTCTGGCTGACTTTTTAGCTGCACACCCCATCCCAGAATCCTCAAAACTCTATGAAGACATCCCGGATGAGGTCCAAGAATCCAACGCCACCGAAGGAAGCTCCGTTTGGAGGATGTTTTTCGATGGCGCTTCGAGAACAAGCCCCAAAGGCCAAATCATCGCAGGAGTGGGGGTAGTCTTAGTCTCCCCCGATCAGCTGGTCATCCAGCGTGCTTACTCCCTTTCGAAGCCGTGCTCCAACAATATTGTCGAGTACAACGCACTCGTCATGGGACTCCAACTCGCACAACAGTTGGGGGTGGACCATCTGGAAGCCTACGGTGACTCAAAACTCGTCGTGAACCAGATTCGAGGACAGTACGAGGTTCGCCATGAAGATCTGATCCCTTACCATGAAGTTGCATTGAACATCATTTCAACCTTCATCGGGTTCTTCATCGAACACGTGCCTCGTCTACAAAACTTGGAGGCTGACGCTCTGGCTGGCCTCGCAGCCTCATTGGCAGCGCCCTTTGGGACTCAACACTATGTCACGGTAACAGGCCGAGACTTGATTTGTCCCAGAAACAACCTGTGCTTGCAAGTGGCCCACGCCATGCCGACGAACACTGGTGTTAATGTCCGAGACTGGAGGTTCCCGTTCATCGACTTTGCTGTCTATGGAATTCTTCCAGAGGACCCGAAGGAATCCGTCTCAGTCAGGAGACGCTCTCTTCGATTCTACTACGACACAGCTACTAAAACGCTGTACCGACGTTCCTTCGATGGGCTCCTCCTTCGATGCCTGTCCAACGAAGAAGCAGCCGAAGCCCTCCGAGAAGCTCATGACGGAACTTGCGGAGCTCATCAACCCGGTCCTAAGTTACATGTTCGACTGCGACGTATGGGCTACTACTGGCCAACCATGGCCGCCGACGCTGTTGAATATGCTAAGAAGTGTCACGCATGCCAACTCCATGCTGACTTCATACATACACCGTCTGAACCACTACATCCTACAGTCGCCTCCTGGCCCTTCGAAGCCTGGGGCATGGATATCGTGGGACCTATCACCCTTCCTTCATCAAGAGGATACCGCTTCATCCTGGCCATCATCGATTACTTCTCCAAATGGGCAGAAGCAGTCCCATTGGCGGAAGTAAAGAGCTCCAGGGTGGTCAGCTTTATCAAACACCATGTCATTTACCGTTTTGGAGTACCCCGGCGGATCATTCATGACAACGGTCCTCAGTTTATCAGCCATATTTTTAGCAGGTTCTGTGACAAGAACCGCATTCAAAATGTGGCATCCACCGCCTATAATCCGGCAGCAAACGGGTTAGCAGAGGCGTTCAACAAAACCATCGTCAGGCTACTCAAAAAGGTCGTATCGTCCAATAAACGCGACTGGGATGAAAAGCTTGGCGAATGTCTTTGGGCCTACCGCACAACGGTACGGACCCCGACAGACAACACACCATTCTCCCTGGTCTACGGAAGCGAAGCGGTACTGCCCCTCGAGATCCAGATACCCTCACTCCGCGTAGCAATAATAAACAAACTCACAGAAGAAGACAATCAACGTCGTCGTCTGCGGGAACTGGAGGCACTCGATGAGAAGCGTCTCCTAGCTCAACAACGCATCGAACTCTACCAAGCCCGTATATCATAGGCTTTCAACAAGAAGGTCAAACAGAGGACTTTCCAAGTTGGTGACCTGGTTCTGGCAGTCAGGAGGTCGATGGTGTTAACTAACAAGACACCAGGAAAGTTCGAGCCCAAGTGGGAAGGACCTTTTATCATAGAGACGGTATACTCAAACGGTGCTTACCGCCTCGCCAAACCCAATGGGGACTTGTTCATGATGCCCATCAATGGCAAGTTCCTAAAGAATTACTATTCTTGACATCCTTCAGACATGTACTTCCCCAAAAGAGGATCTGTGGGCCCAATCATCAGGGCTCACACACAATCTCCTTCCACAAACTCATACGCCTCTGGAACCCAGCTGTTCCGTGGCATCCTTCGGTAGAAAGACAACCACGTCCACATTACCTCTGAGTTGTTCTTCTACACCCTACAAAGCAGACTCTTACGCTATGTAAGCCGATGCTACCCTTCATGTTTACCACGTCCACATTTCCTCTGAGTAAACATCTCGTACAAACAACCCATGCATTGTCGTACATTGATCGCAGAACTTCCATGTCCACATCACCTCTGAGTTGTTCAGCGTATCCCTCAGGATCATTCCTACCACGTCCATCACACCTCTGAGTAGGATGATTCTATCATTTGAACCCTAATGATTGCCACGTCCACACTACCTCTGAGCAAACATGTCGGTTCCTTCAAACTTATTATCTGTGCCTAAAAACCAAGGTGCGTAAAAGATAATAGGTCCACACAAATC
The DNA here is from genome assembly GCA_029216955.1 of Iris pallida. NCBI lineage: Eukaryota > Viridiplantae > Streptophyta > Magnoliopsida > Asparagales > Iridaceae > Iris > Iris pallida. The sequence goes on along the minus strand of JANAVB010003823.1, from coordinate 32,773 downwards.
GTCAGGTTCATAATAACAAAAAAATGAACACATCACAAAAAAGTTGCGTACTTCTTTATTTTCTGAAAAGAGAGTACAAAAACTACACTATCCCCCAGCAAAGGGTTGCAAAAGAACATAAAAAAGGGAAAAGCTACGGTCCCTGAACCTCCCCAGGATGGGCTGAGAGCTCCCTGACTCGAAGTCTTAAGTCGGCTGCACGGGCCTCCACAGTCGCCAGGACTCGTCGCTCAGCTTCTTGGCGCATCAATTTAACAGCCCCAGCGGAAGTATCACTTGCATGCTTCTCATCAAGCTGTTGTCGCTGCTGCGCCAAGACAAGAGTCCGCTGTATAAAGGCCGCTTCTTCCTTCTGGAATGCTGCGTGTTCAGCCCGGACACGCTCGACATCTAACTGGAGTCGGGCCCGTTGGTCCTCAAGACGGCGCATCTGGGTGTCGATCTCCGCGATATTAGCATCCAATGCAGCTCGAGTTTCCATCGTCGTCTTCATGGACTGAGACAACTGCTCTACCGCAGCCTCAGTCTCAGCCACCTCGTGCTCCCAAAGGCCCACAGTGGCCTGGTATGAAGCCTCCAGAATTTTGGCCATATGGTCATGGCCTTGGTGAATGCGGATCAGCTCGATACAGGGCATTGCCAAAGTTCTTGCCGTTGCAAAGCTCCTATTGGCATCCATCACAGCAGATACACCCTTCTGCAGTATTTTGTATACCCCCTCGACGAGAAATTTCACATACTCGTCTGCATCTGCCAGGACCTGCGGTGTCATAGCAGGAGTTGGAGGAGCTACAGCAGTTTGCGGACCGGAAGAAGATCCGCCAACCTCAACCTGCGAGGCTTGAACCTCAGTATCAACGAGCTCTTCATCAACGGGGGCTGGACTGCTAGCCCGAGGAGCCGAAGGAACAGAGGAAGCCCGCGCAGGCGTCGAAATAGTACCCCAAGTAGGAGGGGCAACAGGGGGTTCCACACCCTCACCCTTCTCAAGCCCGGAGGAACCACCGACGTCAACGGCCACCTCTTCTACCCCCAACGTCCTATTGACAACTGGTACTTCCCTTGGCAGAATGGGGAAATTATCACTCATCTTTTGACCCGCCTCAGCGGTTGTGACCGGTAGACGGGTCTCGTCATAAAGTCCCTCCACTGGGACAGAATCTGTCGCTACCTCCTGATCGGTAGCCGCTTCAACTTCCACGGTTGAAGCCGGGGTAGGACTCGGCAATGATCCAGCCGACCTCCCCTCATCATGATAAGGAGGGGAATCAACCCTCTCATCTGTCTCAACCATATCTGTCGCCCCCGCAACAGACTCTTGCAGCCCTGGAGCAACGTCACCTGAGGGCGACGAACTCCAATCCACCTCATCATCAGGATGCCTCGAGCCCGCAGGACCCTCAACGTCCAAGGCCTCCATAGCAGACTGTACCTTCCCGAAAGTTGTTGCAACCTCAAAGACCGGAGATACTAAAACCTCCGCAGGAACATCTTCGGGACCCTCCTCCACGAGAGACATTATCATCAGTGGAATGCGCTCATCAGAAGAGCCTGCCACCTCCTTTGGTGTACTAGCACCCGGTTTTGAAACCCGGGACTTCTTCTTCGATAATCCCTGCAAGAAGAAAAGCATAAGTCACCACAATGACAGAATGAAGTAGAATTACGGAGCACTCCTTACCTCAGCAGGAGCTGATCCCGTTGGCACTACGGGTGGCACTTCAGTAACCTTTGCAGTCGACGTCTTTCTCGACCTCTTCGGTACAGAAGAACCAGCTTCTGTGTCAGCCTGCCTCTTTCCAACAGACGGATCTCTCACTGACGCTGCAGCAGCAGCCCAATATCCCGCCAAATCTGGTGGACGATATGATCGGGCTACCCTCAACATATTCGCCGTGGCCTCCAGCTGAGTTCCAATAATGAAACTAGTCTCTCTGTCATAACCAGGAGACGCAGCGTTCATAATACAATACAGCTTAGTGGCCGGATATAGGATCTGCGGCCGAGGGTTGCGGACCGGCGTGGTAAAACTAACGCTAGTGCATCCAGCGTTATAATACTGCCAGCCCCGGGCTCCGTCCAGCAAACTTCCGACGAAGCCTATACTGCTACTGGGATTCCGCAACATCAGCTGAGTATAGCCAAATTGACGAGCAAATCGGCTTGGCAGATATGGCTCCAGATAACATTTATTCTGGTTGCGATAGACTAGGTGAGAAGGCCGGATACTTTACAACCAACAAAAACTCCATTTCGGCAAAGTGACTGCATCTTCGCCAGAGTCAACTAAATCTTGGTCGGCCTCGAAATCTTTGAAAATTGGGCCAACCTTGACAATTTCCCACCCCTGAAGGTAGGACAAGACTCTTCTGCAAACAGGGACGCCGGTGTATGACCACTTCCTCTTGTAGAAGCGGCGGAGGAAGGCATCCCCTTCAACATGATCCTCCTCCGGACCGGGACTCATCACGTTCGGATGATGCAAAATCAGCCATCCCATAAGATAATGGAAAGGCAACTCGGCCCGGGGAAAGTTGTCATTATTTCCTTTCTCATGGACCACGTCATCAGCAAAAGACCTCAAACCGCGCAACAGGTTGCACACCATCGCGGGGAGGAGAGCTAAGGGTCGCCCAAAAGCCCACTTCACAGCAGGCAAAATGAGATTCCGATGTACCCGTTCTACGGCACCGGATCCACCTGCAAACACGCAATCCCGGAGCCATATCATCAAATAGGCTATCAATACTGCCTTAGATGACATCCGGTGCCCACAGTGCCAGAAGCAGCTATAGGCATCCTTGCCACTCTCATTCGAACGTGGAGTCCTCTCTTCCAGTCGACTTATTTCAGAAGTCACCTCCGCGGGCTTCGGTCCCTGCGGAGTCACAAATCGGATCCTCGAAGGATCCGCTAAATCCTGCTTAAAGACATAGTCCCTCCAAGCAGTTACATGAGGTTGGGTCTTGCCCCTATCCCTCCGGTGCATCAGATAATGGTGGCTCGTCACCTCTTTGAACACAGCCATCATCTCCGGGTTCTTATCCTCCAGAACCTGGATCTCCTCATTTGACGAAAAATATTCCTCGTACGGCTCTGAGCCCCAAGGAAGCTTAGACACCTCGTGCATCTCATGAAGAGCCAACCCCAGCTCTCCCACCGGAGTGAAAAAGCTGCCAGTATGGGCGTTAAATAATTCCAAGAGCGCAAGGAACATAGGCTTATTGAGATCCACGCCTGCCTGCGTAGCCCGAATAGCGGCTGTCAGCCCGATCTCCTTAAGCTTAACTTTGAACCTTGAAAGCACCCAAGTGGTCAACTCATCCCACCTCGGAATATAGTGACACCAACCCTCGACTCTAAAGCCACATGTCGGGTACGTGACCTTCGCTGTCAACATCCGATTTGCAAAGGTCGGGGCACTGAAGGGAAATGTGTCATTTGGAACTTCACTGTAGAGGCTCCCGGGACGCAAGGCTCGGTAACTAAATGAGGAACCGGCTCGTGAAGCAGCCAAAGTATCTCGCTGGTTCGAGGTGGCATCGATCGAAAGGGTACCTCCCAAGGCCCCTTCTTGAGAAGGAGTAAGTTCCCAACCCATCCTTCTCTTCGAAGCCAGACGATAAAAAGCCGTCAGCGGCAACTGGCGGTCAACCTGCCTCATGTATAGAACCATGCCTTTGGCAGTGAAGAACCAGTCTTCTTTGATCTTCAGTATCTTCGCTTCAGAAGAGACTAGTCGGTCGCCAAACAGAAAAGTAGGTTTTAAGAAAGTCACATCTTCAGATTCGACAGACTTCAGTTTACCACTCTCCATCATACTCTGGAGGAAAAGTGGCAACTGGTTCTGGATTTGCAGCATTCTCTCCCGGGGTTGGTTCCGTAAGATAGCATCCTTTGCAGGGTTGGTAACCGCCTCATCAAAATCAACCCCCATTTGGCAAAAGGAAGCATCCAAGAGAACTTCGTTCAACAGAGGGATCGTCATCGACACTGGCACAACAAAAGTAGAAGTCAGGCAAAAAGACAAAAGTAGATCGACGCAGCGTCAAGGCATAAACCTATGCGCGTCAGCTTCAGCGCATCACCCATGCGCGTCGGCATTGGAGCTTCGGCGCATCAGCAGGGCATAAACCCATGCGCGTCAGCATAAGAGCTTCGGCGCATCATCAGGGCGTGAGTCCATGCGCGTTAGCGAAAGCTTCGGCGCATCATCAGGGTATAAAACCCATGCGCGTCAGCAAACCAAACCTCGGTGCATGATAAAGGCCTGAGCCTATGCACGTCGTCAAGATAAAACCTTAGCATATCAAGGACAGAAGCCCATACGCATCGGCAGCAGAAAGTTAGAGCACATTAGATAGCAAAAGTCGACACCCACCCGTTACCCCGGGGCGAACGTCGGCCGGAGTCGCAATGGTGGCAGGAGCATCCTCGTCGACGAACTCTGCCGGCTCCTTCCCCTTTCCTTTGCTGGCACCGCCGCGAGGAGTCTTGGGAGCCATTCTAACAGAGAGGAAGAAGTTAGGATTTTGAAGAAAGAACTCTAAAGGAGGCAAAGGCACAGAGTAGAAGAACTCTCTCTCTCTCCACCTCTCACCTATTTATAGGCCGTGGTCGTACGCGTGAACCGATGACGAGTGATCTCAGCCGTCGCCTCGGGTCTTGTGAAGATAGCAGCAGATAAAACCAAAAGATCATCATTAAACTTTTCGGTTACCGAGGCATTATCAAATTCATTAAATTGAGAAGAGCATGCGGCTGAACAGGCATGCGCCCCAACAGTCATGCGCCCTGATCGTCATGCTTCTTATTCAAAGTATTCCAAAACTTATTCAAAAGTTTTGAAAACTTTGAAGGGGGTCTTGTAGAAGCATGGAATTTCACAACCAGAAAGCCCATACGCCAGACACTACATGCACCAGGACACGCACAGAACACTTCACAGCAAAGTCAATAACCATAGACATTTGAAGAAGGACTTTTTATTTATATATAAAAGTCTATTACATGTCTAGAAAAGGTTGTACAAAAGAGAATTTCTACAAAGGAAAGATCCTAAGTCTACAGCCAGCGGCCACCATGCGCCTCCAGATAGGCGCAACAGTCATCATGCGCTGCCAGTCACCATGCGCTGCCAGTTAGGCGCAACACATGTCATACGCCTCCAACCAGGCGCATCCTACCATCTCTTCAGCAGCTCAGTTATGTGCATCCAGCTCAGTTATGTGCATCCCTTCAGCAGTCCAGTTATTCTTCCAACCAGGCTCACCTGGTCGAGCAGAGCCGTTATGTGCCGCTCTTCCAACCAGGCTCGCCTGATAAATGCTTCACAAAGCATTTAACCCTCTGGCTGGAACCAAGGAAGAGAAGAGCACCGCAAAGCTGTGGCCAGGGGAGGCTTCGAAAGAGCCTCCAAAGGCCAAGGAAGACCGTGATCGAAATCACGGCGAAAGGCAGCTTTCAACACAATCAGAGTGGGCAGCACCCATTTTGAAGGAAGAGAGAGCCTAGCACCGCCATTTCGATCTACGGCTCTTCCGGAACAACGGAGATAAGGCCCGAGCATCCCCATCTTTGGATGCAACAGGCACCTTCCGCCTGCCTCAGAAGCCCTCGACTCCGTCTTTTGGATGTAACAGTCACCTTCAAGAGCATCAATGACAACATGGCGTCTCATCTTCACCCTCGGGAGTACTTCGTCAACAGAATACACCCGAGAACCTGAGTTCATATTGGAAAGACGTGAGGGAATGAGAGACAAACCTTCTCTCTATGCCACTATTTATAGGCCGGGCAGATCAAACCCACGCGCCAAGTGGATGGCTCTCCGAGTTCCGAGCAATGAACTCACATTAAATGGATGAACCGGACGCCTCAACTTCAGCCAAACGGCTATTTAAAAGCACTCGAGAAGCGAAACAGCCGCATCATTAAAGACGTGTCGGATGCGCCGGCTGGACAGTACATCACACCCCTTCAAACACCAAGCGCCTCCCACAGATGCGCCCTGTACCGAGCGCATCAAAGGGGATGTGCCCCCATACGCCTAGTGGAACGTCAACTGACGCGCCCACTCAGCTGTCCATCGAATGTCACCAATATTAAATGCTGAACTGACAGAGTTGGCAGCACGCCTTCCCAAGTCTGAACGGCTGACAGCTTTTGCAGAAAATGAAGCATCCACAACGTCAGCATCTTCATGACTCTATCCCGATGGCTACTGCCACGTGGCCACTCGACCACCCGTATGCGCCTCCGTGGCCACTCGACCACCCGCATGCGCCTCCGCGGCCATGCGCCCAAACCTGCATGCGCCTCGAAAGCCATGCGCCTCAGACCCTTCACTGATCCCTAAAGATAGAAGAAGAGTCTCCAGTTGAAGCTTTGCATGCGCCTCAAAAGCCATGCACCCCAGACTGATCTCTGATCCCGAAAGACAGAAGGAAAGTCGTTTGCATGCGCCTCAAAAGCCATGCGTCCAGAACGGCTCGTGACTCCTAAAGGTCACGAGCCAAAATCTCATCATGCGCCCAATCCAAGGCGCATCCCACCAAATCATTCCCTCCACCAAATCAGAGATCTCCGAGCCATGGGTCGACGACACGTGTCCTTTGACTCAACTCATCCAAGATCTCAGCAACAGAAAGATCTTTTCCTCTGCTACGTGCCGGCTCACAACAGCAGTATGAAGAATTCAACCCCACGAGTAGGGCGCATCGTCCATGCGCCTCCATCAGCAATCTCTACGTGGCGTCCCCACGCACCGGCACATCCTACATATGCGCGCATGAGCAGTCAACCTGCCCAGCTATAAATAGAGGAATCATCACCTCCTTACACACACACAGAGGGACATACATACGAACAATCCAGACAGAGATCATCAGAGAGGCAGATACAGACACTCAATATCTTCCTCCTCTCAACCAGCTCCAGCACCCAGAGCAATCTACACCTTCAGAGAACCGATAACCGTCGTCAGTCCGTCAACAGAGTCAATGCATTACCACTCGCTCCATTGGCACTTAGGACCCAGATTAAACAAAAGTGTACTCCTAGGACTACATCTAAGTCCTATATTGTAACACTGTTCTGTTTGTATTAAGATTTGCAATCAAACGATTTTAATGGCAAACAGACGCGTCATTGTTGCCTCCCATATGGCTAGGACGTTTGTGATTGTAGTTGCGCACAACATCGTCAGCACTGGAAGGATGCAGGTTCTCAAGGCGGAGCACGTAATTCAGAGCCTCGCCCACGGTCTTGTACTCTGGGACCCCGACATGCGCACCGATAGAGTGTCGTAGACCCACTTCGAACCGTCGCACACGGCACTCTTTAGTGGGCAGAAACTGGCCAGCAAACTTAGATAACTTGTTGAATTCTGCGGCATACTGTTCCACTGTCCTGCTCCCTTGCTTCAACTGTATGAATTCATTCTCCTTCGCTTGAAGAACGGCTGACGGAAAGTACTGGAGTTCGAAAGCTTTGTGGAACGTGGCCCAAGAGATCGGTGCGGTGGTGTTGTCTGGTCGGATCGCTCGCTTACACACAGTCCACCAGTCGTGCGCGTTCAACCGTAGCTGAAGTTGTGCGCAGGCGACTTGCTTCGATTCTTCAATGCCAAGAAGCTCAAAGTGATCTTCCAGTTCTTCCAACCAGTCGATTGCCATGGAAGGACCCTCGGTGCCGCTGAAGGAAGTGCGGTACGCCTTCTTGAATTCTGACACTTCAAAGTTGTACTTTTTCGGTTCCGCTGGTTGACGCTCGGGATCCTCCGTGTCGACATCAATGGGTTGGATCGTCGGCACGGTGACGGTAGGCGTAGTCGCAGAATTCCTGTTGGCCGCCATTATCTGGACGATCTGCTGTAGGGTATCTAGCTGCTTTTTCTGAAGCTTGGCATGTGCATCAAAGCGAGCTTCGAAGCGAGCTTCGAACTGGGCCTGTCGTTCCTCTACCTGCTGATGCCAGTTCTCGGACTGGTTTTGCTGCGCCTCCATCATGAGCAGCATCCTTTCGATTGTATCGTTAGAAGGTCCGGCCTGCGGACGATGCGAACTACTAGAGCCCCTCGAGGCGCTCTGTTCTTGCTCGGCCGTGGGTTCCGTCACTTCTGCGATACGAAGGCAAACACATCAGTCACAAATTATTACGGACTCATTGTATGGAACAACTTATCTTGTCGATGCGAGGTCAAAGGTTTGGAACTCTAGACGCGAGGCCAAAGGATGTAAAGCCGTGCTCTGATACCATTATGTCACGCCCCGATTCCGTAGAATCGATAGTCGTCCCCCGGGCGTGATGCCGTGCGAACCTAAGTTGCGATGGCACAAGGCATAGTCATAAGGTTATCCGAAACACAACATTAAATTTGAGTACGCAGAGAGATTGAATGACACATTTGAATTAGAAATAGATTTTTTTCATTGATGATAATAAAACTTTATATAGACTCCTTTACAATCATTGCCGCGCGGGCTACAACATCACTCGACTTACAAAATGAACGCCAATGAGATAGTCGTTCCATATATTACATCCCCTTTTTACAAGCAAAATATAATATCTTTCCACCTGCTATCGAGGCGAGTCGAGCCGCCACCTTCTTTTGGACTGAGTGCGGGTCTTCTTCAAAAGGAATCCAGAAAACAAGCCTTTACGCACGGACGAGGCTTCAAAAGGGTTCACTTCGCCTTGATCTTTCAAGTGGCACGCCCTTCGTAGTTCTGGGTACCTGCGTGGAGAGCGAGGATCAGTACATTACACTTTGTACTGGTGCGTGGCAAGTTAAATTCCAAGCTCTCATCTGGTTGATGAGTTTATATGACTTAGAGTATGAATGTTTCTAACCATCCTAATGAATTGCAAACCAGCATATGACAAGCATAGTAAAATTTACGTTGAAACTTACCGACGGCGGCCCGCGACGCACCTTATGAAACTTACCATGTTCTTTCCTGTCAATTGTTATCATTTCCATACTAAGTGTAATATTTCTTGTGTTGGTCACTGGCTCCCAGAGCCATCGTGGACTCCTCTAGCTTTTGTTAGACGGGGTCCTTTCAGCGTGAGTAGCGAGCCCCGCTGCAAGTTCTCGCCTAACCCGTGCCCAGCACAGCTAATTATTTGTTTCCCTATGCCCGCAATGGTCCCGTGGCCTCGTGTTACCGTGCGGAGAAAACGCTCACCTTGTCGACAAGTTGTCCATGACCGTGCAAAGACATGTTTTTAGTTGTTAAGACATAGCCTACTATTTCTTTTTGAGAACTTGCTCATTCATTCGTGTTCATGCACTTGCATTTATCTTTTCATTTGCAACAACACTATCGACTTTGTCTAAGAAGGGGGTCGAGAAGAGAAGGGTCAGCCACTCACCTTGAGTTTACTTCGACGAGAGAACTTGTTGGTCGCGCTAGACGTCGCCTACGCGATTACCTGAAATCGCACAAGCAACCGATTAGAACACTGCATTATTCAAGGAGTTCGATAGGAAATGCGAGTTCGAAATGCAAGCCATGAAAACCATCGAAAACATTCACGAAAGCGCATTCAGAAAACAAAGCCAAAACCAACGCAAGCGGCGTAAAAAGCAGAGCAACGGGAGGTCTCTCCCGACTCAGCCGCAGAGTCAATCCTCAAGGTGCAACCCGCTGAATATGGGACTTGGTTCCGAAGAAGACATTCCATAACGAGGAATGGATCTTAATTCAACCGTTCCCGTTCGATCGACTCGGCCGATCCCGACCTATCGGTCCCGACCGAATCGATAGCGACAGTATTTCTTTCTCGCGCACCCCGTGGACAAGTACGGGGCACGATGTAGGGACGGGGCACTACAGTGACAAGTCAATAAGACACACTAAATTTGACGGTAGACCAATTTTATAAAATATTGTAATTTGCATCTACATATAATTTAGAAAGAAACAACTTGAAAATAAACACAACATGCATGGTATTGAGTAGGAAATTTAAACAGTAAAGGCAAGGTGTCTTGCCTGGTGTTACGCCTGGTGTGGTGCAATGATCCAACAAGTCCTGTTCTGTCCAATGGTCGGGTTCGATGTGCAAGGGTCCGAAATTCACAAGAAATAGAAACGCATGATCAGTCAGGATCAATGGTGATAATCAAGGAGAATTTGGGGAGGTAAATACGTATACCTATTTTTAGAAAGTATTTATAACACTTGAAAAATATTTTGTTTGTTAAATAGTTTTTAAATAAAATATATACTTTGAAAAATCGAAAATCGTTTTTAGGCTACAAAATCTAAGTTTATCAAAATAAAAGTTATGGTTACAAAATCTATATCTTTATTAATTAGATAAAAAAATTTAAAATGAATACTATAAATTATTTTATAAGAGGCTACATATTTGTTGGTCAACATATTTTAGATAAATATTTACTATAAATACAATAGAAATATCTATATATCTAATGATATTTAATAATTTTAATAATAATAATAATCAAGAAAACTAATAGTAATAATAATAATAATTGATAATAATAATGATAATAACAAATAAAACTAATGATAATACTAATTATAATAATAATAATAATAATGATTAAAACTAATGATGATAATAATAATAATAATAATAATAATAATAATAATAATAATAATAATAATAATAATAGTATACAGTAATTTAAAACTAATAATGATTATTATATTAATAATAATGATAATTATCATATAATAACAAAATTTTAAACAAAAACCCTTATCCCTAAATTAATACAGAAGATAGAGAGAGAGAGAGAGCGAACGAAAAAAGGAAATGGAGGTTTACCAGAGGGGAAAGGGGGTCGTCGGCCGGCGCGTCGGGCGGAGGCCGGCGTTCGGAGGTCAGCGGAGGTCACCGCGCCATGGTCGGCCGGTGCGCGATACTCGAGCGCGAAGGTGCTCACCGCGGCGGACGCGGGGCAGGACACGCCGGCGTGAAGCGGGGCGGCGAGGCTCGACGGGACAGTGCCTGGCGGAGGTTGATGGGGGCGGCGCCAGATCTGGGCGCGGCGGTCAGCGTCGGCACGAAAGGCATGGGGGTTTCCGGAGGGAGAAAGGAAGGACAGGAGAGGAGCGATCGGATGGCTGGAATCTCGTGGCGGCGGGAGCCCAGGGTCGGCGGATCTCGCGGAGGCGAGGGCCTAGGGTCGGCGGCGGCCGGAATTAGGGCTCGGCGAGGTCCACGGAAAGGGGCGGCTCCCCTAGGGTTTTGACGGAGAGGCTGCTGGCCGCGGCTCCTGAGGAAGGGGCGGTGGCACAGCAAGTTCGACGGCGGGGACGCGGTCGCCGAGAAGGAGGGGAAGCGGCGGTGGCTACTCCGGCGCTCGGCGGCGTCAGGTTAGGGTTTCTCCTTCTCCTCCTCCTCCTCCTTTTTCTATGATGGCGATGATCGGATCTGTTGGTCGGTGGCGAGGTTGTGGTGACGGGTTGTGGGGAGTCGGGGCTGAAGATGGTGTTGGCCGGGAGTTCGTGGTGGAGAAGGTCTTTGGTGGCTGCGGCTGGGGTTGGCCGCGGCGACGGTGGTGGTGGTGACGATGGACGGTGTTGGTTGCCGTGGTGGCGGGGGAACGATATAGGCGATGTCAGAAAACTGGGGTGATGAAGGCAGTGGTTGGCGACAAGACGGAGACGTGGTGGTTGATGGTGGTTGTCGTGGATGGGCTCAGTTGACTGGGTGCGGGGATGGACGGGGTAGAATTAGGATTGTATCGTCGTGTCCGGGCTTGTCGGATACGACAGGAATATGTTGATTATGTGTCATACGTGACACGAGGAGGACTGTGTCCGAAATGTGGACACGAGAAAATATTTGTAGATGTACCAAAGAAAAATTAGTGGAAGGAAAAACGGATGGTCACGGACACGATGCACTTGATTGGCTATAGAAATTATTTGTAGAGAAATTTGTGGATGATTAAAGTTTGTGGAGGAGTACCTGCCTATTTATAGAATGTGGGAATTCCCAATTAGATAATGATTAGGATTGTTTAAACCAAAATTAGATAAATCAATCTATTAAATTAAATCAATGAAATCAAATCTAAATCCAAATCCAATTAAATCTAATTTAATTCCCTTAGTTTAAAATCAATTCAATAAATCAAATTTCAATTATTTAACTATTTAAATAAATACATAAATTCAAATCAAGATTTAAATTGCCATAATAATTTTGAAATATATTTTCCAAAAATACTAATAATAATAATTTCAAAAATTACATTAATATTTAAAATAAACCAATAAATAATTTCAAATATATATGTATGCACAAATAATGTTTACATAAATATATTTTTCTAATATACCATTTTATAGGAAAAATAATTTATTATTATAGCTGTATAAATGAAAGGCGTTTCCTAATTAAAATCATAAACTTGAAAATGATAGCTAGAAATAATTATTACATATATTATTTTGAAACCATAAAAATATAAAAATATTTTTCTAAAAATATGTACGCTCGCACATATTCGCACTCGTCGAACAAAACGAAAACTAAAATTCCGTGCACGACGTACAATACGACTATGCGACGTACAATACAAAAATTTTAAATCAGTACAAAAATCGATAAAAATATAGTAGAAATTTAGGGGTTTTACATCCTACCCAACTTAAAAGAATTTCGTCCTCGAAATTAAGAATTCGTAGGGGGGTGAGAAGACACAAGGGGTATCGATGAAGAACAATCAATAACAAAATCATGCCGTAAGAAATTGCAATCTAGATCATAGGAAAATAATACGATATGGTCGTAATCGATAGGATGGCTAGAGGAAGTTCTAGTATAACGCATTCGTTCCTCTAAAATAGGTGAAGGCGAAAGCAATAGGGAGTTCAAAAGACGATATTATCGAATGCAATACGTGGTGCAAAGACGACCGAGTAATTTCAAAAGAATTGTCAAGGCAGTCGTGGATGGGATTCTAGAGGGTAAGTTTAGCTATGTCTCCATCCACATAGGACGATAGATAAAAGCGAACCAAAGTGCACTCGGTTGATCAGACCATCATGCACCGGTTCTGATTAGACAATATGTTAGTGGGAGCGACCCAATAAAACATATGTCATGATCAAGCTTGATAAAGAATACGCTTGCAAAAACTAGGCTATTTTAGCATCATAGGTAATTAAAATAATAAGTAAAGGGTAATGATGAAGGAAATCAATTAGTCCAAGATCTTATAAAATCTAAGTTCCGTCCGAAATTTGGGACTATGCAGTCGGCTTGGTTGACTAGATAAGTTAGGGTCTACTGAATTCTATGGTCCAAGTGAACCTATCAATGTGGTCCACAAAAATGTTGGTTAGGTCGTGAGGTATTCTACTCAACTTACAAGAATTAAACTAATGGTGTGATAGGTACAGCAATCAAGATAAAATGCAAGGTTAAGCATGTAAGAAATCATATATCGGTTCGAAAGAATTGAGTCGAGGTCGGGTCTCATATATAAAAAAAGTATCTTGGTTTTACGGTAGGGATTAGAGTCCAGTCATTTTGACCCAAAAGTCGTAATATGAAATTAGAGTACAAGGAGACGTGTTTTAGTGGCACGTGATATACCTACATGAAGGTGGGCTCGTCTAGGTCTTACATATGAGAGTTGTGGGAAGGAAAAATCTAGTGTTGTGCTCCAAATATCAAAGTCACGATAGGGACACCAAAGAACTTAAAGTAGAAAGTGGGAGTTAATGAGATAATGATTAATGACCCAAATAAATGACCAAGCTAAAGCATGAAATAAAGATAACTTAGATTCTAACAAATCAAGGTAAAATAAATTAGGAGTACATTTTCTAGGGATATGATATCCACTTAGATGGTGTATGATCAAGGAACAATCTAATTATTTTTCAAGTTTCAAATGATTAGATGGTCATGACAAAAGATCTAGAATTGAGGGAAGGTCGAGTAAGTCAAAAGATATGTTCATCGGTTTGGTCGATGACTAACTATACTTGTGTATATACAATATCATAATCATAGGTGGCATGGCAATCTAATGTACAATACTTCTATCTCACTAGGGTAACCTTCCTTGCTTCTTGGTCCTCTACCAATATGATCTAATCTAAATTTCAAGTTCCTCGAAGTTTCTCAATAAAATTTTCGAGATACCCCACCACAATTTCTAATTATCTTAAGCTACCAAGTCTAGTCAAAATTTAAATTCCTAATAAATCTTGAAATAGTCCTTGTATATTGCAAATGAACATGCCTTTTACCAAAAATTTAAATATCCATAATAAAAGGCCTTAAACTCGAAATTTAAATAACTCTATAAATCATAGATCATATGACAAAATTTGAAATTTAAATTTTTCCTTCAAAGTCAATATCTTCCAAAAAAATTTAAACAAAATTTTTCCATCGTCTCTTTAAAATTTAATAAACTTTATAAATCGTACGCGCAATTTAAAACCTCAAGTTCTCTTCCTTCTAATTTTTATCTCTCTAGTCGTCTAGAAAATCATAATTTAAACTCTTTAAATAATCTCGAGATAAACTCTATCATATTACAATCCAAACTTAAGTTAATCGTAAATCAAGTGTCACAATATAACTATTTCACAATTTCAAAATTCAAAAAAAAAATCTGCTTTCTCGATCTAGCTATCCTCTTGTGTATACCACCTTGTAAATTTAAAGTAAAATTTCAACTATCCTTTGATGGCGATAATATGCTACTACCCAACTTGGAATTAACTAATCCCTATGATCATATCTCTAGGAAAAAATAAATGTCTTTATACTCAAATATAACCTCAATGGATATTAATTGTCAATGCAATCTATCTAGCCATATGTTTAACCTATGGGCATATACTAGTATAGTCATCTTACTAAACACGAAACTAAGAAATTTACGGTAGAAGGAGTCAAGCAAGATGCAATTCAAGGAGGTCGAACGGGAGTTCGAAATTTGAAGTCAAGAAAGGATGTCAAGTAGGCGGATGAGATTCTAGACTCTAATCCTATATTGCAGGCCCATATCGGTACAATTATTTAACCGAAGTGACAAACTTGACCTACATGGGCCACCACAAAAACATGTAACGCCCTAGTCCCAAAATACGTAGGACCAAGTCCGTAGACATGCCAGCTGTATACATACGAAATACATGGACCTCGTATGTATACATAAGCTGTAAATGTAGTAATCCAAGATAACTAAATCTCATCCACAATGAAAGGAATAATAATATAGAAATCAACTTGAATATTTATGATACAATCGTTGGGCGGAGACAAAGTCCACTACCAACTAATTTAAATAGAGAAGAAATATACAAAAAAAGTGATTGGTCGAGCGAAGCAATGACAAGTCCAAAAGCAGTCATCACGAAGGAAGGAATGGCCTTAGCTAGAGCACCTGCAAGAAATCACGAAAACACACACCTGGGGAAAAACCAGGTCCTCAGAGGGACATAACAAGACACATAATATCATGCCATAAACTGAATAGTAAGAGCTCAATAGAAATATACATGTATAAGGTTCCTAACCATTCTATGTGATATACACTTTGAGAAGACAACGTTCTACGCAGGAGCTTAGATGTTCAGCATAATTGAAGAGAGAGTAGTAGTAGGTAGCGCTCATAAGAGGCACTATCAACTATGGACAGAAAGTAGTTCTCATACGAGAACTATCGGTCCCGGGGCAGTAAGTAGCGCTCATCCGAGACACTATCGGCCCAAATCTATATATGTACTGAACATGTAGCCCCTACGCTAATAACTGTCTTCCCCCCTCCCTATGATACTATACATGTGTCGACTCCACGACACTGTTTAACCCTTAATAACTGCCAAAGTCTTCTAGACAATCTATTAGCAGTTATATCTTAACGCATACGCACGGGGGATCAGCCTACACGCAAGTGACCTCTATATGATACTCACAACTCTCACACACAACTCGTGTATAATCGTGACAAGTCAATAAGATACACTAAATTTGACGGTAGTCCCTTAACTCTAAGCCAATTTTATAAAATATTGTAATTTGCATCTACATATAATTTAGAAAGAAACAACTTGAAAATAAACACAACATGCATGGTATTGAGCAGAAAATTTAAACAGTAAAGGCAAGGTGTCTTGTCTGGTGTTACGCCTGGTGTGGTGCAATGATCCAACAAGTCCTGTTCTGTCTAATGGTCAGGGTCGATGTGCAAGGGTCCAAAATTCACAAGAAATAGAAACGCATGATCAGTCAGGATCAATGGTGATAATCAAGGAGAATTTGGGGAGGTAAATACGTATACCAATTTTTAGAAAGTATTTATAACACTTGAAAAATATTTTGTTTGTTAAATAGTTTTTAAATAAAATACATACTTTGAAAAATGGAAAATCGTTTTTAGGCTACAAAATCTAAGTTTATCAAAATAAAAGTTATGGTTACAAAATCTATATCTTTATTAATTAGATAAAAAAAAATTTAAAATGAACACTATAAATTATTTTATAAGAGGCTACATATTTGTTGGTCAACATATTTTAGATAAATATTTACTATAAATACAATAGAAATATCTATATATCTAATGATATTTAATAATTTTAATAATAATAATAATCAAGAAAACTAATAGTAATAATAATAATAATTGATAATAATAATGATAATAACAAATAAAACTAATGATAATACTAATAATAATAATAATAATGATTAAAACTAATGATAATAATAATATTAATAATAATAATAATAATAATAATAATAGTATACAGTAATTTAAAACTAATAATGATTATTATATTAATAATAATGATAATTATCATATAATAACAAAATTTTAAACAAAAACCCTTATCCCCAAATTAATACAAAAGATAGAGAGAGAGAGAGAGAGAGAGCGAACAGAAAAAGGAAATGGAGGTTTACCAGAGGGGAAAGGGGGTCGTCGGCCGGCGCGTCGGGCGGAGGTCGGCGTTCGGAGGTCAGCGGAGCTCACTGCGCCATGGTCGGCCGGCGCGCGATACTCGAGCGCGAAGGCGCTCACCGCGGCGGACGCGGGGCAGGACACGCCGACGAAAAGCAGGGCGGCGAGGCTCGACGGAACAGTGCCTGGCGAAGGTTGATGGGGGCGGCGCCAGATCTGGGCACGGCGGTCAGCATCTGCACGAAGGGCACGAGGGTTTCCGGAGGGAGGAAGGAAGGACATGAGAGGAGCGGTCGAATGGCTGGAATCTCGTAGCGGCGGGATCCCAGGGTCGGCGGATCTCACAGAGGCGAGGGTCGGCGGATCTCACGGAGGCGAGGGCCCAGGGTCGACGGTGGCCGGAATTAGGGCTCGGCGAGGTCCACGGAAAGGGGCGGCTCCCCTAGGGTTTTGACGGAGCGGCTGCTGGCCGCGGCTCCTGAGGAAGGGGCAGTGGCGCAGCAAGTTCGACGGCGGGGACGCAGCCGCCAACAAGGAGGGGAAGCGGCGGTGGCTACTCCGGCGCTCGGCGGCGTCAGGTTAGGGTTTCTCCTTCTCCTCCTCCTCCTTTTTCTGTGATGGCGATGGTCGGAACTGTTGGCCAGTGGCGAGTTTGTGGTGACGGGTTGTGGGGAGTCGGGGCTGAAGATGGTGTTGGCCGGGAGTTCGTGGTGGAAAAGGTCTTTGGTGGCTGCGGCTGGGTTGGCCGCGGCGACGGTGGTGGTGGTGACGATGGGCGGTGTTGGTTGCCGTGGTGGCGGAGGAACGATATGGACGATGCCGAAAAACTGGGGTGATGAAGGCAGTGGTTGGTGGCAAGACGGAGACATGGTGGTTGATGGTCGTTGTCGTGGATGGGCTCGGGTGACTGGGTGCGGGGATGGACGGGGTAGAATTAGGATTGTATCGTCATGTTCGGGCTTGTCGGACACGACAGGAATATGTTGATTATGTGTCCTACGTGACACGAGGAGGACTGTGTCCAAAATGTGGACACGAGAAAATATTTGTAGATGTACCAAAGAAAAATTAGTGGAAGGGAAAACGGATGGTCACGGACACGATGCACTTGATTGGATATGGAAATTATTTGTGGAGAAATTTGTGGATGATAAAAGTTTGTGGAGGAGTACCTGCCTATTTATAGGATGTGGGAATTCCCAATTAGATAATGATTAGGATTGTTTAAACCAAATTAGATAAATCAATCTATTAAATTAAATCAATGAAATCAAATCTAAATCCAAATCCAATTAAATATAATTTAATTCCCTTAGTTTAAAATCAATTCAATAAATCAAATTTTAATTATTTAACTATTTAAATAAATACATAAATTCAAATCAAGATTTAAATTGCCATAATAATTTTGAAATATATTTTCCAAAAATACTAATAATAATAATTTCAAAAATTATATTAATATTTAAAATAAACCAATAAATAATTTCAAATATATATGTATGCACAAATAATATTTACATAAATATATTTTTCTAATATACCATTTTATAGGAAAAATAATTTATTATTATAGCTGTATAAATGAAAGGCTTTTTCTAATTAAAATCATAAACTTGAAAATGATAGCTAGAAATAATTATTACATATATTATTTTGAAACCATAAAAATGGAAAAAGATTTTTTTAAAAATATGTACGCTCGCACATATTTGCACTCGTCGAGCAAAACGAAAAATAAAATTTCGTGCACGACGTACAATACGACTATGCGACGTACAATACAAAAATTTTAAATCAGTACAAAAATCGATAAAAATATAGTAAAAATTTAGGCGTTTTACAATCTCAACTGTAAGCCGGCGATCGCTCCCCTTACGGATTGCTAGTCCGGTATCCGAAGGACCTCGAGCTTACTAGTATTGTAGCTTATCACATCAGTGTCCAGTCTCAATCTGTCCTAATGAAGTGTACCACAAATACCAAACATAATTTCCTCCTTGGCCGAACGGTCCTGGTTCCCCGACCATAACTCGTTCGAGGGAAGCAACACCCGTGCACAGGTTATCCAAGTCAATTGACCATGCAACGCACAAAAACAAGCAAGTTATCATTCCAACCAAATCTCAAGTTCTTAATATATTTTGTCTCAACTCAATCTATCTCAAGTTCCAACGACACTACGCCCCAATACATCCATATTGATGCACGATGTCCCAATCCACAACATCTACTCAACTAGCTGTCTCAAGTTATTCGCATGATAGCAGTTCCGCGATAATTGTGCCACAACTGCATGCTTCACGGGCGAAGCATACCCTTCAATATTTCCGACAGTTTCGTGGTGTTGTACCACAACTTGTCCAATTCGCTTATTAAACCAACACATAGTTTTCGTACATGGATGCACGCTCAACACCATATTTTTAATGTTCTAGGCCTAGTGTTCAATGTTTTCTGAGTCATACATTTGATGCACATCTTAATTTGCCTTCCAATGTTCTACCGTCAATGTCCTACCGCGACCCGTGCACTTGATGCACGTCGCCTCAATTGTTGATTGTTTAATATTCTATCTTAATGTTCGACACGGACTAAGACTTTTACTCATTCGAGCCACGCTCGCCAAACTCGATAGCAACACTAGCATAACATGGTATATTTTATTAGGCATGAAGGAGAAGGGGAGAAGGGTCTGAACTCGTCCACCTTAATCCGATATACCCATCGCTCCGCCGAGCCGATGCGGCCCAACACTTTAACTTCGTTGCACGATCATCTCGTCTGAGCTAATTATGCGAGCACTTCTCATTCACTTGTACTAATCGACTGATTCATCTATCGCGCCCACGCTTCAACTCGTCGCAAGGTGATACTCTGATCGTAAGGGACTCCACTTGATATCTTTACATTGAAACCAACTCGATCAATACTTCTTCAAATTGAAATCATACCTTCTCGAATCAACTCATACCTTATCGTCTCAATCGACTCAGCGTAATGTACCATGCGATGCGGGACATTACAAGAACGACATATGCCCAATACTGTTTAGGGATATGCATTTTGAACATGAGAGTTCGAGCCACATCTAAAGGTGTCGATGTCTGCAGTCGGCTATACCATTTTGCTGAGAGGTGTGAACGCAACTGGTTTGATGAATAATACCACGATCAACACAGAAAGTGTTACAGAAGATTGTGTATACTTCAAAGCATTATCATAACGCAATATGTTTATACGTTTATCAACTGAACATATACTTCATTATAAAAAGTGGATAACATATTTGGAAACTTAGATCTTTCTTTTATTAAATAACACAAAGTCATTCTGGAATAATTACCAACAAAATAACAAAATACTGAAATCCTTTCGGACTTTTGACTCTAGACGGACCCAAAATATTATAATGAACAAGTTCAAAAGACTGTAACTGACGACTCTCAACACGACGAGAAAAGAACTACGATGATGCTTCCTTAACTGACAAGCCTCACATTCAAGCACAGAAACATGACTCGCGCGAACTAGGAATAACTTGATGCAACTTAGCCAAAGATGGATGACCCAGATAATAATGTTACTACAACGACTAAGTAAAAACCAAGGTTTTAAGGATCGGCCGATACCGATATGTATCGGCCGTATCGGATCGGTTTTGGCCCCTGCCGATCCGATACTCAAAAAAAAATCAGTATCTGCCGAAACCGGTACAAAAAAGATTGTGTCGGTCTGTATCGGCTGATACGGGACCGATACAGAAATTGAATCTTTCATACTATCAAATCAGAACGTCTCACAAGAGAAGAAAGTAGATGTTCGACAAAAAAAAGAAATTGATTCCCAAAGACATCAAATCCAACAAATCAATAATAAAGACAAAACATAAATTATTCAAAAAATCTTCAAGAACTTACCTTAATCTCCCAAGAACCCCCTTTTTTGGCTTGTCGTTGCTTCCATCCGCCTATCCGCCACCTTCCTCAACGTGGAGGCAGAGATACTCTACGGGGAGGGTCCCTCTTCCTCATCATGGACACAGAAAAAAAAGGAGTTGGTTTGGTTTAGAACACTCTCTCTCCTATATATATATATATATATATATATATATATATATATATATTTTATATATATATATATATATATATATATATAATATATATATATATATATATATATATATATATATATATATATATATATATATATATATATATATATAAGGGTTTGGTCGGTCAGGTATAGGTTAAAGAAAAACTCGGACACGTCAGAGACAGGAGAAAGAAAGAAAGAAAGAAGAAAAAAAAGCACAGAAGTGGGACCCAGACTTTGGTATAATTTGGGTCGGTTCTTAACGGGTTTACTTAAAAAAACTGACCCACCTGCAACCAACCCACTAAGAAATTGAAAAGCATAGAAGTGAGAACCAGACTTGTGAACATTCGAGAAGAGGAGGTTAATATTATTTTTAGACTAACAGATGTACATATATACAACATAGTATATTTTAATTGTTATTACTTATATATGCTAGTATAATTTTAATATTATTACTGTCACTTACTATATATATGCTAGTAATAAATTATTATACATATATACTATTTTAATTTTTATTATATATATATATATATATATATTATTGTATCTAAAATTAATTTTATGCATAGTCATAGGAACTATTATTTCAGAAAAAATAACACAAAAATACTAAAATAATGCATAAATATGTAAACTATTTTTTTCTAATTTATTAATAATTATTTAATAGTGCCGATACCAAAAAAATTGATACACCGATCCGATACCGTCGATATTGCCGATACCGCCGATACCGATACTCATAAAAATTATCCAATACCGATACCGATACTTTGAACCTTGGTAGAAACAGAAGTGAAAGCCTTTCCAGGTAGATCCAAGTAATATAATCCATCTTTTTAATGCCCCGAATCAATCATCTTCTTCGTCCTGAGGTTCCGATAAACACAAAAATTGGGAGCAAATATTACAAAACATTAGAGAGATTTGGTTAACTGGCTCACAGATAGCAAATTGAAAGAAAAATTAGGCATATATAATGAATCAAATAATGACAGTAATTGAGTAGGGTGAATGACACATTTTCCAAGCACAGGACCAGTAGACCCATCAACTAAGATAAATTATGTTTCATATGATTACAACGATGAAAGATAGAATTTTTACCAAACATGTGAGAACTTGCTCCTGAGTTGATGACCTAAGAGGTGGATGGTGACTAGGTTGCTAGGAAAGCATGATTACCTATATGTGTCATGGTTGTAGTAGGTTGAGAGGTGGTACTAGCAAGCGCGTTCAACTTCCGGCGGATCTGTTCCAATAGAGACGAGGTATCAGACGTGGAAGTCTGGTTGAAACTTAAAGTATCATCTCGGGGAGCAGAAGTCGTGACTTGAGACTGCATATTCTCATCATGCATGTTAAGTGTTATATTAAAGTTATTAGTTAGTGGGCTTTAGTTCCACATTGCTTAGAATAATATGAGAGGGGCTAGCCTCTCTTTTATATATGTAGTCTCTCATCATTAATAAAACAATTCTATTATTTCCAACTCTACATGGTATCAGAGCCAAAATTCTAGCCGTCATCCATCACTCTCTCTCTCCATAAAATCCTAACCCTAATTATAGCCCCCATCCTCCTTACTGCTGCTGCTGCTTACAGCCCCCCTCTCATTGCCGCCAACCCTATTCCTCCTCTTTTCGTACTGCTGCTGCTACTCTCTGCCCCTGTCAGCCCCCTCCTCTCCGCCCCACTGTCCGACCCCCTTCCTTCCTGGCGCCCCCCTCCATGGCTCGAGTAAAAAACCCTAATCCTAATCCTTTCCCCTTTCTATCTGTCGCTGCTTAACCACTCCAAACCCTAACCTAGTTTCCAAAAAAGAAAAAAAGAAGAGAAAAATAAAAATAAAAATGGTAGGATTTTTAGAGGGTAAACATGTGATTGTTTGCTGGAACCTCTGGCTCTCAATGTTCAATTCAGAAATTTAACAAAGAGCAAAAATATGGTATATTTTGCATGAATCTTTGTTTCTTTCTTTGATCTTCACACCAGGATCTAACAGAGGTTAACTTGGATTATCTCTCTGTCCTGGCTTATGATTCAAACTCTCTGCTTTCTATGCGTGTGTGCTGGTTCTGGCTACGTTTTTAGCGCATTGGCAGAGTTGATGTGATTGTCCAATTGGAAAGATCAAATCGACAGTCGAATCAATATTCCTGAATGATGACAGACACTACGACGAATAGCAGTGCCATGGACACTAGTCTCAGTAACACACTAGCGTAACCCACATGTACTAGTACGACGATTTTTTCAATTCGACTTGTCGATCGACGGTTGGACGGATTAGAGGACTACTCAACATGAAGAAAGAAGGTCGAAAAGACGTTTCGAGGAATGCGGTTGTTCAAACATCTGACTAACAATCCTCTAGGAGAAGATGATCCCATATTTGAGCAATGGGAGACAGGTGATAGTCGACTGTTTACACAGTTGATGAATTCAGTAGAACCATCGGTGGAAGACATGGTTCAAAATATGGACAATGTGAAGGAGTTATGGGAGGTACTGGCAGCGACGTTTGATGAAAAATATGATTTATCTTGTATCTATGACTCGATAGCTGGTGTATACCGAGCAAATCAGGGAGACAAATCTAATAAGGACCATTTTTGGACATTTAAGGCTATGTTTGATGAGATCACCGCGTATTTCCACTTATGTCGGATATTAATTAAACAAGGGCTCAACGTGAAGAGCTTCATGTCATGGCTTATCTTGCCTCTCTCCGCCCTGATGCGGACTCTGCTCGCTCTCAGATTATTACTCGATCTGAAGTTTCGTCCATGTTGGATGCATACTATCGTGTCCTTTGGGCAGCCAAAGTCTTTGAGACCACTCTGGGTAATACTCCTGCTTATCGCTTTGCTCTCGGTGTCGCTCGTACGGGATTTCGTGGTGGTCGTGGTGGCCGACGGGTGGCCAAAATGCTGGTCATGGTGGGGGACGTGGTAATTGCGGTCGTGATTGAGGACGATCGTGCACATGCTTTAATTGTGGTCAGCTTGGCCATTTCTACTGGCAATGCACTAAATCACCTGCTGCTAATATCACAACTGGTGCTCCTAATGATGGTGTCCGATCTGTTCAGATGACTTCAGACTTATATACAGAGTTTTTTGATTTCCAGGATCAACGTCGTGGTAAAGCTTCCACGTCTAAATTCACAGTTGGATACTCAGCAGCATACATAGTAAAACCCAAGGAGTGGGTAATTGACTCTGGTGCGTCTTCTCACATGACTGGTGACGCAGGTATTATACATGATTATGTTCCCGTTCGTCGTATTTCTGGCATTACTGTTGCTAATGGAGGTTCCCTGATAGTCCGAGGACGTGGAAGTGCCAGTCTTTCTTCCAGACTATCACTCAATTCTGTATTACTTACACCTGGGAACCCATTCAATTTAACTTTTATTAGTCAAATTACTCGTGAACTGCGTTGCTCGGTAATATTTTTCCCTAATGGTTGTGTTTTTAGGACCTGAAAACTAGAAAAACTTTCGGTAAGGGGCATGTGGCTGAAGGCTTGTACCTGTTTGACGCATCTTCTTCGGTGGTCTGTGCCGACATGAAACTCGATCCTTTTGAGGTACATTGTCAGTTAGGCCATCAATGAACCCAAGTTCTCTAGAAAATTTACTCTTCTTTAGATATTCCTGCTTCGTTTTATTGTGAGTCGTGTAGTTTGGCTAAGCATCACCGGGTTCCGTATCCGGTGAGTCAAAATAAAATTGCATCGGCTCCTTTCAAGTTGGTGCATTCTAATATATTTGGACCTTGTCCAGTTGAATCAATAAAGGGTTTTAAGTACTTTGTTATATTTGTTGATGATTACTCACGTGTTACTTTTTTTTATCTGATGAAAAATCGTTCCGAGTTATTTAACATTTGGTACAATTTTTATGCCGAAATAAAAACACAATTTGGCATTCCAATTAAAAATTTTTGGAGTGACAATAGTCGTAAGTATTTATCTCGTGAGCTCGATAGTCATCTGGCCCGCAATGGCATCATCCACCAAACTTTTTGTGCGTACACACCACAACAGAATGGTGTAGCCGAGAGCAAGAATCGTCACCTCTTGGAAACAACACGCGCTCTTATGTTTCAGGCATGTACTTCCAAGCGATTTTGGTCGGATGCGGTTCTTACCGCTTGTTACCTTATTAACTGCATGCCATCATCAGTTTTCATTGGTAGTACTCCCTTTTCTAGGCTCTTTTTCGGATGAGAGCCATTTCCTATGCCTCTCGAAATCTTTGGCTGCTTATACTATGTTCGGAATACCCGACCGACTCTTTCAAAATTAGATCCTAAGACAATATAATGTATTTTTCTTAGATATCCTAAAGATCAGAAAGGGTATCGGTGTTTTTCTCCTGTCTTGAAAAGATTTTTTTTACTCAGGATGTTACCTTTGTCGAATCCAAATTTCCTCCACTTTCACAATCAATGGATCCGATTTTCCAAGTTTATCCAGAAGAGGATTTTTTGCTATTTTATGATTAATCACAACAGCCCCCCCATGGGTGCCCTCCCTTATCGAGGTAATCAATCGCTCTGATGGTCAACATACACCGATTCAGTCAGCTCCGACGTTACCGGCACAAACATCGCCACTGGTACCTACAGAGTTCTCCTTCTCTGGCTCTATTGATTCGCCACCGCCTGTACTACCAGCAGCTTCGCCTATTCCACCAGTAGACCCCCTTCTCTATCGGCAGTTCGTCCTCGTCGTGCATGTCGTAATCATCCCTTATATGTTGACAGCTAAAAAGGACTTACAAGTCACACTTATTCTCTGGTGGCTACTATTAATGGGATTCAAATTTCCAAAAACGCTGAGGAGGGTCTCAAACATCCTGGTTGGCGTGCTGCAATGAACGAGGAGATGAAAACTCTCCAGGAGAATCATACTTGGGACTTAGTCGACTTACCTACTGGTAAACAGACAGTAGGTTGCAAATGGGTGTTCAAGATTAAGGTGAAACCGGATGGCACTCTTGATCGACTAAATGCTCGTCTAGTGGACAAAGGTTATTATCAGACATATGGTGAGAATTACTTTGAGACCTTCTCTTATGTTGCCAAAATGATATTTGTTCGTGTCCTAATGGCCTTGGTTGTTCTCTATGACTGGCCGCTGCTTCAGCTAGATATTAAGAATGATTTCCTCTACGGGGACCATGATGAAGAGGTACATGTACTACAACCTCCCGAGTTCATTACAAGGGTGGATAAAGTGTGTCATTTGCGAAAGATCCTCTATGGTTTAAAACAATCACCTCGTGCATGGTTTGGTCGATTTACACATGTTGTTACTCAGTTTGGCATGTGTCAATCAAAGAAGGATCATTCGATCTTTTATTGACACACATATGCTGGAAGGATACTACTTGGTGTCTATGTTGATGATATTGTAATCACGGAATACGACAGCCAGGGTATTGCAGGCCTCAAGGAGTTTCTGGGAGAACAATTTTAAACCAAGGATGTGGGATACTTGAACTATTTCTTGGACATTGAGGTCACAAGGAGTAAGCGGGACATTGTAATATCCCAGAGAAAGTATGTACTGGATATACTAAATGATGCAGGCATGATGTAAGCCAAGGGAGCAACCTCATCTATGGATCCAGGGGAAAAGTTACTTCCAAACGAAGGAGTTCTGATGACAAATCCAGATCAGTATCGTCGAGTAGTTGAAAAATTCAACTACTTGGCGGTCATGACTCGTCCGGACATTTCTTTTGCAGTGAGCGTTGCAAGTAGATTTATGGCTTCTCTAAAAGTTTCACACTGGTAGGCAGTTCTCAGATCCTGTGTTATCTAGTCAAGAATCCAGAAAAAAATTCGAATAGAGAATAATAGACACACTCATATTGATTGTTTTACTGATGCTGACTAGGGAGCAAGTCTGACAGATTGACGATCTACATCTGGCTACTCAATATTTATTGGCAGAAATCTAGTGTCATGGAAGAGCAAAAAATAAAGTGTGATACCACGCTCAAGCTCAGAAGTAGAATATCGAGTTATTTCTCATGTCACATCAAAGGTATTATATATGGAGCATCTCTTACAAGAACTGGGAGTAGACGCAGGATCTCAAGCGGCAGATCTATGATATGATAACCAATCTGGTATTCATATTACCACCAACCTAGTATTTCATGAACGGACAAAGCATATTGAAATTGATATCCACTTTGTTCGTGATGAGTATACAAAGGGAGTGATAAAAATTTAATATGTGAGGACCAACAACCAGATAGCTGATATTTCACAAAGCTTCTTTTGGATCCTCTGGTTCAATTTCTATGTAACAAGCTGGACATGATTGACATCTATGCTTCAACTTGAGGGAGGGTGTTAAGTGTTATATTAGAATTATTAGTTAGTGGACTTTAGTCCCACATTGCTTAGAATAATAGGAGAGGGGCTAGCCTCTCCTATATATATGTAGTCTCTCATTATTCATAAAACAATTCTATTATTTCCAACTCTACAATGCACTTGATGTGCATATTCTAGTTTATCCCACTTGTCCCAACGTCTTCGATGTGACCGAATATTCCACAATAGTTACACTTTCGTGGTTGGCCTCGACCACCACCACCACGGCCACCACCACGACCATTGTCTCTACCACCATGACCACCTCCTCGACCAAAACTACGACCACCATCTCTACCACCACGACCACCACGACCAGTAGCACTAGCTAGTAACTAGGGTAGAAGAGTTATTACATGGCACCACAAAACTCTGTCCTAGGAAGGAACGATTGAGACGTGAGAATGTATCTGCCACCGTAGGTAACTGCTCTCCGGCAAGGATCTTACCCTTATAAGGTTCGAGTGCAGGATCCAAGCTGGTTAGGATAAGTGAAACATGAAACACTTCCTTCTGTCGCTGAGCTTCCTTCAAATCAGTAGTAACGGGATGATATTGTAGCAGTTCCTTCCACAAAGCCTTCTTTAAATCCAAATATTCATGCACAGCTTTTCCATTTTGCTTTGTATTAAACAGTAACTCGTACAACTCATATATACGGGCCACGTTATGCTTCTGTGAATATGATTCTTCTAGAGATACCCAGATGTGTTTGGAAGATTCACACCACTGAACATTAGAAGCAATGTGCGGCTCCATACTATGCAACAACTATGACATAACGTATGCATTAGCACTCATTCAATCCTCATAATCGGCGAACGTTTCAGGCGGGGGTTCTTCCGTCAAAAACTTCTTCTTCTTCGTCCTCAACACTACTTTGATAGACTTGGACTAGGTAAGATAGTTCGTCCCATTGAGTTTCATCGTTGTAATTAATTTTCCCAATTCATCATTATAAATAACATTAAAAGGAGAGCCACTTCCGCTACCACCACCAGCACTGTTAACATTGCCAGAAGATTCGGTACCCGTCATACTTGCAGATGCAACAGAAAGACGAGATATGTAGAAATCTTAGATCTCACAACAAACCACAAATGATAACGAACAACCAACAGAGGTCTGTAGAAATCCTAGATCTCATAAACGAACCACGAACTACTGTGAACAATGAACGACGATTCATGAAAAGTAGACAAAAAATAGCCGAACAACAATCGATCGGCCAAATCGTAGATGGGATGTAGTACCTTCAAAAGATGCTCTGATACCAAGTGGAATTTGGGGAGAGGAGAAGGAGAAAAGAATAAGAAGAGAGAATATGAGAAAAGAGATTCCAAGAACATAAAACTCTTAGGTTGCATATCATGTTATTTATATTGATATACAATACATCCAAAATTACTATTATACCCTCATAAGATAAATAACAATAATAACTCTAACATATATTAATAGAAAGAAATTCAAATAGTCACAGTTGGAAAGAAGGAAATGGTAAAGAAAACTGATATGTAAAATAGACATACTTTTGTTGCTATGGAGGTGATGACTGGAGCTATTGGCAGTGGTATGACATCTTATAGACCATAAAGGATGGTGGCTTAACTGCTGAGGAGATGGAGTTGTGTAAGATGATTGAAGGGATAATAAATCAGGGGAAGAAACGGTTAAGATTGTTATGGGACCAGTATACGCCTGCAGTAAGATAAGGGATGCAGTGGGAAGTTTGAGTAAGGTTAATATAGTTATAGAAATGAACTTTGGTTCCAAAGTAGTAAAAGTGAGCCTAAAACTATCTCCTGCACTTATTGTGTGTGTCCTGGGGTTTGGATCAATCAGCACAGAGCTCAAGTTTAAGTTATACTGGGGTTAGGTTTCTAGTGCATCTTAATTGGCTCTCAATGGCACACCCTAGGATCTCTCATCGTTTGGCATTGAGTTTATTATCTTATTTCTTTTATTTGTAAGAGTTTCTGATACTAATAAATTATCATTAGTAGAACGCAGCACAACGATATACCGAGACTTCACTATGTATAACTATATACTTTAGTGACTTAGTAAAGGTTCATGGCTTTTCAAGTGTATTCAGACTTACAAGAAGTTCCTATTTATACAGTAAATCTTTTGTGGAGTAGACTTTCGTGGTTTTACAGATATTTAACTATATGTGACAGCATTTTGTTTTTTCCGTTTCTATCTTAATATACATTTGAAAACAGAAGAAGAGTAGAGTTGGTGTTGGAGAATTGGTCAGCTAAATCGTTGTTTTAGGGGCTATGTTTTGACTTTCTGTAATGTCCTTACTCTTTATAAGTATAAACTTGGATCTTATCACTCCAAAATAGACACAGGACCATCATTGTATATTGCTTAGCATTGCTCCGTGCTTGCAGTTAGAGGTGCAATATTTGGTGCCCTATGGATCATCCTGGGGAAGCGTATATGGATTTTTCCCAATATAAATGCGGAGGAAACAACCTTTGGAGAGCTGATCAGGTTTTGGCCCAAGAAAGACGAAGTAGAACCGCCCAAGTGGACATCAGGGTTAACTTATGCCATTGTTGTCATGCTGGTCATACTGTTGCTTAGGCACCACGCCCCCAATGAGGCTGCTAGGGCCAGGTGAGCCACCTTTGAATTTTCTTTTAATATATTTTGCCGATAAAACATCTGGTGGAATATTCTCGGAGGATTAGGGTGTACGCGTGACTAATTCACACCTACATAAATTTACATGCTTTTAACCAAGAGGTCTCAAGTTCTAATGCCCCCTTAATACAATAAATATACCTATATTGTATAGTAGGAAACCGCACGGATCTAAGGTGGGCCCCACCCAGTTAATTATGATCATCCACCAATGGCCATTGTCCCCTCACTCTTTGGCGTAACTTGTCACAAAGATTTACGCAATTCCTTTAAAACAAATTGTTTCATATAGACTCTTTATAGTCTCTACCTGGCAATTAGCCACTTACGGTATGGTGCTCTCATGCTCATAGCTACCTTGAGTACAAATTGGCACCAACATAGAGGATTGAGGTTGACAAGCGGTCAAAAATTTTGTAAAATCTTGTACGAAACTTTCTTATGCTAGATAGCATGCTTTGGATGATGATGACCAATGGCCATTGTTGCTTTTGCATGTACCAAAAGAAAGTTTCAAACATTATTGACGATATGCTCAAATGGTCTCCAAAGTTAGCTCTGTCGGGGATGATGGACAAGCAGCAGACCGTAGTGGATAGTGCAATAGAAACAAGCCAACCTACGGACCATAACGGCACTGAGCAGCAGGCTCAGCCTCAGTTGATGCCGACATTGATGACATGAACACTGTAAATGTCGAGTCTGTCATGCCCCGATCCGGAATCACCCGAATCATCATCCTCGCAGGGGGCGTGATACCGCACGAGCCTGGAGTTGCGCTCGTGCAAGGCAAGATGACAAGTTCTCAAAATGATTATCTTTAGTTTGATATAAGCAAACGGAAGGAAACAGGGTATGTGAAACAATTCTTTTTATTGATAATGAACTGAGATTACAAAGGCTTTCAATAGTCCAACTGAATTTGTCAGATTGGCTACAACACTCAGGTTCTCTCTTGCCCACAAAGGATTTTACCGTTCCATACATCATGGCTTCTATATCTCGGTCGCATCAATCCTGTTGCAAGTTCGAGCGTCAATGCGATCACACGCTTCAAACGCTACGGCATTCCATGCCTCTGTGCGATCAAGCGAAGCTTCGCCGCGAGTAATGCATTCCCTGCACCCTGCGTGAAAGCTGGTGGGAGATCAATACGTTCGTCCTCGCATGTACTGATGAAAAGACCCACTTTCAAAACCGACATTTAGTGTTTATATTGAATCATGCAACTTAGCTTATGATCTTGCTATATTCTCCTTATGGTCGATTTCATGACATATTCAAAAGCATAAAGCATGTTGTCATGGAAAACATGTTATTCGAATTGAATAGGCAAGCAGGCAAACAATCTCGTGATTGTTTCGTGGTGCGACTTCTTACCAAGTCGACGTACTCGCCCATGCACCGACGCAAGGTGAATACGCCTCATTCTTTCCATGTCATGTTATAAGTGATCTCAATGTAGGATCTATGTGTGTAGGACACATACGTGTCTGCACTTTCAACCCATCGTTCCTTAACTATATGAAGGTCTTGGCGTATCCGCGCTGGAATGGACTAAAGGTGTTTCTCTTTTCTTTTCTTTTCTTTTCTTTTCTTTTCTTTCTTTTCTCTTTCTTTTCTTTCTCAAATTTGGGTAGCCCGACGTTTCACGGGTTGGGTTGCTATCCAAAATAACCGAAACATACTGCGTGCATACCATCATTTGTGACTTTTCACATCTATAACTGGTGGCTAGTCGCTTTACAGATGAGCGTCCATCAAAGATTATATCCCTCCTAGGCGGAACGGTCCCGGTGCCCCGGCGTAGCCCGTTCGGAGGGAACGTTCCGTGCATGAAATATTATCATAATTTTCTCAAGTCCATTCCATTCGACCATGCAACACACTATTATTCAAACAACCAAACATAGTCTTGAGTCCGAGACTCAGACTTTATCATCTCGTATTTCTTCTATTTACTTTCTATGTTCTTACATTTCATACTTCGTTTTAATGTTCGATGGCATCATGCCTCAACTCAATGTTCGTCAACCGAATGACCCGAAGGTCCCGAACACCTTTCGAGGCATCATGTCATATCTGACAGTTCTGTCATATTCATGCCACAACTGTATTCTTTCGCAATGAAGCCATCTTTTATGATCTTGTGCACGTAGGCACGTTTCGACACATTTATCATCTTTTTTCGCGTCGTGCACTTGCTGCATGCATCGAAGCCGTATTTCCATGTTCTATGCCTTAGTGTTCAATGTACATGGCCCGTGCACTAGGGCACTCGCCTATATTATCTTCCAATGTGCTAGCCTTTCTAACTCGTGCATGAGGGCACAGAATGGCTCGTGCACAAAGGTACTCGCCGAATACAGTTATTGTCACGTCCCGACCCAGAATCACCCGAATCATCGTCCTCGCAGGGGGCGTGATGCCGCACGAGCCTGGAGTTACGCTCGTGCAAGGCAAGATGACAAGTTCTCAAATGGTTATCTTTTGATTCGATATTTAACAACGAAAGGAAACAGAGTATACGAAACAAATTCTCTTTATTGATATCCGAAAAGAGATTACAATGGCTTTCGATAGCCTAACAATACATGCCAGATTGGCTACAACACTCAGGTTCTCTCTTGCCCACAAAGCATTTCACCGTTCCATACATCATGCCTTCTATATCTCGGCCGCATCA
>JANAVB010003822.1:0-123550 GCA_029216955.1 Iris pallida | reverse complement strand
TCCTTGGCAGTGTCGAAGAAAAACTTCTTATTGAATAGTCTTTTGAATTCCTTCAACGTCTGATCAACTCTTAGCCGTCTCTCCTCGGCGGCCCACCAATCGTAAGTATTACTTCCAACTGTAACTTCACTGCCGTCATCCATAGATCTGCGGATAACTCTAAGCCTTCAAGAGATTTTCTATCTTAACCAACCAAATGGTGATCCCGATGACGTCTTCAGTGCCCTTGAAGTGTGGAGGATTCATGTTGCAGAACCCTTCGATAGTACCCACAGAGGCTTGGGGTGCTCGGGTCAGTGTTGTCTCCAAACTCTTCCTAATAGCCCCGCTCTGCTGTATCTGAGCCTGTACTAAGCTCTGGAGGATCTGATCTGTAGTAGTCCCACCACCCTGAGGCATGGGCTGCTGTGGAGGCATGTATGGCATCTGGGGTATGATCTGTGGGACACCCTGTGGCCCGTACAGTGGAGGATATGAAGGATATGGAAAAGAATATTATGGAGGTATGAGGGAGGATACTGAGGGTGATTCTGTGGAGGATACGGAGGGAGATTCTGTGGAGGATACTGGGGTGGATATGGTGGTGGGTATAGTGATGGATATAGTGGAGGCTGCTGGGGTGGATAAGTTGGTAGATACTGTGGAGACTGTTGTGCTGTATATGATGATGGTGGACATGGGGGTGGAATCTATGGTAGGAGCTGAGGTAGATAGGGTGGCGGAGGCGGTAGGTACTCCTCTTGAGTTACAGGGTTTCTGGAGTCTGTCTACCCCACTTGAGGTGTCGAGGCTTGCTTTTGAGTAGTGGGTGGTGTTATTACAGGCTGTAGTCCGGATGGTGCTGGAGTGGTATGGGACATGGGTGGCTGACCGACTGGTCCTTCTTGAGCAGTGGTGTTTCCATCAGTAATGGCGAGTGGAGTAGCGCGTCCACTATGAAGATTCATCCTATATTGGCATGAAAAATTGAGTTTGGTTAGAACAAAGTCAAACTGGATGTAATTAAGCAGTCAAACGAAAAATTTAGAAGAGGTCAAGGAAGGTATTAATAAGTGGATGAGACTCTGTATCCTATTCCTATATGCAGGCTTGTTGGGCATAGTCATGTAACCCAACAATATTAGTGACCTGTATGGGCCACCATAAAAACATGTAACGCCCCAGTCCCAAAATACTAAGGACTAAGTACGTCAGCATGCCAGCTGCACGTATACGAAGAATACACCAATATGTATATCCTCATATTTGTACATAAGCTGTAAGTAACGATACATAATAATCCATAATATAATAACTATATCTCATCCACAGCTCAACACAAAATGAATAAATAAGTCTCAATGATAATAAAGAAGTCATACTACAACAAATAGGGCCTACAATAGCAGTTTTTTTATAGCGTTCGAGTGTCCCCGCTATAGAATGTTATCAACAATAGCGTTCTTTCTGCAGTGCTATAAAAATATCTATCTATAGCGTTTCCTGAATGTTGTAGAACCTATAACATTTATCTATTGCTTTGTTTGTATGTCAAAGTAGATCTCATGTTCGAATCCTAGGAGAAGCAGCGTAGGTTATTATTTTACATGATAAAAAAAACAGTCTATATCATTTTTGGCGTGAAAGCATACACGTTTACAAAACCCGCGCCCAACATTTACAAAACCCATAGCCTAAGCCCCATAATATTCCTTCTTCCGTGCATAACTATCGGCCCTAAAAAAATTCTCATAACACTACAAGAATAGAGGCTTTCGGCCACAAAATCTGGAACGACAAAAAATTTAATAGCCCAAACTAATCTTTAGCGACTAAAAAATTATTGTTGTTGTCTAAAGTCCTCCGAATTTTAAAAAATAATTGTGAACACTTTAGCGACAATTAATTAGTTACGACTCAAAAAATTCTTTGCAAGAGAAAACTAAGACGACTAGGAAAAAAAATTATCGTCTCAAGTGGCTGGGATTCTTCCATAGGCTCAAGCACCAGTGTACGTGTAAATTAATTAATGTCACTCTATTATCTTTTACTTATTTATTGTTTGTTGTTCAATCAACTATACAGTATGGGCCTCCATGGCTAATATAGAGGTGTACTCGATTTCAGTCTTAGCGTTTGAGCACGAATATCCAACCGGTCCCTTTTTGCTCAAGTAATATACAAAAGGAAAATCCAGTTTTGACTGCCCAATAGGCATGATCGATCGATCGTCGGGGCATTTGCCGAGGAGGAATTTGCCGAAAAGCTGTCGCTGCGGAGGGGGATCTCCCTCTGGACCGTGCACAACATGCTGGGAAGGACGTCTATATTATATTCTTATCTTTGAACTATTCTTGTTCGATCTGCCACTACAACAAAATTGGTTAACAACGACACTTTATTGACAACACTTCTTAAATAAGTATCGTTATTTTTTTTTTACGATGACACCTGCTCACAATCGAGTATATGGAAGGACGTCTATATTATATTCTTATCTATGAACTATTCTTGTTCGATCTGCCACTACAACAAAATTGGTTAACAACGACACTTTATTGACAACACTTCTTAAATAAGTATACACAACGACATCATCAGAATGTCATCTAAGGCCTCGTTTGGTTCGCGGAATGGAAAGGAAAGGAAACTGATTCCTTGGTATTTCCTTTCCTTTAGGAAATTATAATTCCTATAAACTTTTCTTTCCGGTGTTTGGAAAGATCGGGATTATAGCCGAAATATATCTTTAATTTCCATTATAGTGTTTGGTGTTTGTAAGGAAAGGAAACAAAATCAAGTCAATTTTCCAAAAATACCCTCGTCCTAATAAAAATAATTATTACTTAGAAATATTTTTGTCTAAAAGATATTATGGATAAAAATGATAAATAATATTATGAACATGGATATTTTGGTCAAAACTTTTTGTAATAAATGTGGGAAACTTGGAGGGAAAGTGATTCCTTAGATAAATGGGAGGAACCACTTTCCCCCTATTTTTCTGCCTCTTGGAAATCATTTTCCCTTTCCAACAACTTTCCTTTGGCTCCCAAACATAGGAAAGCAATCACTTTCCTTTCCCAAGCTCAAATTCCGGTAACCAAACGAGGCCTAATATTAAATACAAATTTACAACATCTTTCTAATGTCATGCTAAATTAGTTATCCCGCTTCCTTCTTCTTCTTTTTTTCATTTTGGCGCCTCCCAAAATTTTCCCCTTCCCCCAAATCTTCGTACAGACCTAGTTTTTTCCATAGTAAAATAGGGATTTTCTTTTCTACCTCTCTCTCTCTCTCTCTCTTCTCCCTCATCAGATTTTCTTCCCAGATCTGACTCCCACAAGCTCCACCAATAGATCCATTCCTCTCCCGGCTCCGCTTCCTCCGTAAACCTCGACGTCGGCCTCGACGACCTCCTACCCTCCTTCCCTCCACCCCCCTACCCCTACCAATCCTCCCGCATGAAGAAGCTCCTCGTGGGACTCCAAGTCGACGACGTGGAGGGCAGACAGGTCGATGCCCTCACTCAGCTCCGCGAGATGCTGTCCATTGGCACCGACGACTCGGTTGAGACCTTTTTGGTCGACTGCTTCGTGCCCATGCTCGTCGGCCTACTCACGGTCGAAGAGAACAACGTCTACATCATGCGGGCCCTCGCCCACCTCTATGACGTGCTTGTCCTCCTCGTGCACTGTCGTCGTTCACCATGGCGGCGTCCCCTGCTTCTGCGCCCACCTGCTCATAATCGAGTATATGGATCTCGCCGATCAGGTGACATATTAGTGTTTGATTTTATACTTTATTAATGGTTGACTAAAAGGAAATTAGAAGATTCATCATAGGATTCAAATTTGAGGGGAACGTTTCATCTTGAGCTAGATACACCAATATCCTTGTTTATATCCTTGTTCATATATAATTTGTAATTATTTCATTCAATTACTAGACCATAACTTGTTTCTACCTCATATTATAAACATGTTAATCACCGATTTTATAATTTTCCTTACTAGAATCATTGAAGTTCTCAATATCCCCATAATTTTCTTTTAGTTGATTATGGTGGGAATCAGGATTTGCTATAAGATTATGTTGGGAAAAAGATTGGAACATATTGTTGAGGATTATTTTTTCCTCAAAAAATTAAAGGGGAAAATGGTCATGGTGTGGGATCAGAACTTTTCTAAGATTCTGTTGTTGGGAATAAGGATTGGAATATTACTATGTATTATTTCTTTTTTCAATTTTTAAGGGAGAAATGTTATAAAAAACAGCCATGTGAGACATGACTGGAAGTTATGTTGTCCAACTAGTTTCTGGGTACATGCTGCCTGTTAATTTGTATGGAATCATTCTACTAGTTGACCTTTTTGCTAGGATTGAAGCAAAGCTAGTTGTTTATCAATTAGCATGTATAGGTGCATATTTAGATGTTGATTAGCGCATATTTAGATGTTAATTAGTGATTTTGTTGTCTTCTCGTATCTAGGCAGTACTAGAGCGGAACTAGAATAATACATTTTGTGTGAATGCCTTCTAGTAACAGTGAAACATATATGTCGGGGATTTGTATGCCTGAGCATATGGTACTTATATGTCTGATGACAATGGTTTGCTGTGATAGTTTGGGGATGATGTTTTCATACCCTTTCTGTTTCTTATAGAAAATACTGATATTCTTTTTGCTTTAAATATAATAGAATAAGAAACTGATTTTTCATAGAATAGAGAAGGGATTCTGGTACGTGTTTTCTTTAATCATTTTTGGTGATTTTCCCAAGCTGCTGAGTGTAGATTTTCCTGTAACAAGTGGAGTATTGTTGTCAATATTTTTATTGTTTCTCATATTAACATATATGTTAGCATGTAGTAAAAAATATTAGGTTACCTAATTTTTGGTGGCTGCTTTTCTCAGTG
This sequence comes from Iris pallida, assembly GCA_029216955.1. Taxonomy (NCBI): domain Eukaryota; kingdom Viridiplantae; phylum Streptophyta; class Magnoliopsida; order Asparagales; family Iridaceae; genus Iris; species Iris pallida. The sequence goes on along the minus strand of JANAVB010003822.1, from coordinate 118,651 downwards.
TATGGTATAACTGCAAGTTGACTGAGAGTTTTTGGAGTGACACTTTAAATTTTAACGATGATTATACCAGCAACTAAACCCATGATAGATTTAATACTAGCACGAGGTAAGTATAGATTTTTCGGTAACAAGTGAAGTACTGTTGGCACAATATTCGCATTGTTCCTCGTGTATTCTATATCATAAGAATGGTGGGAATATAGTACAAAATATCGGTTTACCTATTTTTGGTGGATGCTTCTCTCAGTGTATGGTATAGCCGCAAGTTTACTGGAAAATTCTTGTAGTGGCTCTTTAAATTTTAATACTGATTATACCAGCAACTGGACTCCTTGATAGATTTAAAAATAATACTAGAAAGAGTTAAACAAAAGAAGGTACCTCATCGATACTAGCCCCCTAATTCAGGAGACATCCATGTTCTTACAGACCACTGTCTTACAGCTTGTCCTTCATCATATCTCAGCAGTACTGTATTCATAGCCTGTCATAAATACTGAATTATTGTAGGGAAAACTTTTTGTTGGAGAACCTTAAACATAAATATTAAAAGTCAAGACATCATAATTCTTTCTTGTTTCTTTTATTTAATTCAACCTTCCTAATTTCATGTTCATTTTAAGATTAGTGGTTGACTTATTATTTCATGTTTAACAACGTATTTTTCTTGTGCACTACGATCTCCATATATGGGACACTGCAGGGTAGGAAAGATTGCAGAGTCTTGGTGTAGCTTTTTACTGTGGGCAGATTATTGTGAACTTGTATGCGATGTAAATGTAATGAAATCACTTAACAATCTTAACAATTGGCATGAAGAATTTCTGATCCAGGTATCCAATCTTTCTTTATACTGAAACTGAAATGTCCACGATGTCAAAAATTTTGCAGAAGTAAATAACCAGCATTGGTTGTTGAATTTCAGGCCAGTCCTTCAGATCCTGACAATTTTCCATTTGTGGTGTTGGGAAATAAGGTTGATGTGGATGGTGGGAACAACCGCGTGGTACAAGCATCTTACAATTAGCTCCTAATAATTATAAATGATACTAGTTTCTGTTTGTGCTAATACTTGAATATGTATGTGCTAATATTTGAGAGTATTTATGTGCTTTGTTTTCTTTTTTGTTGGTTCTCAGGTCTCTGAGAAGAAAGCAAGAGCGTCGTGTGCTTCAAAGGGGAATATCCCATACTTTGAGACATCTGCTAAAGAAGGATTCAATGTGGAGGCTGCTTTCCAATGTATAGCCAAGAATGCTTTCAAGAATGAACCAGAGGAAGAAATGTGAGTAATCAGATACGGTGGAACATATAAACTAAAAAGCATTGGATATGAAATTAGTTTAGATGACAATTGTTAACTACTCCCCTATCAGTGGAACTTATAAAACTAAAAAGCATTGAATATGAAATTAGTTTAGGTGGCAATTGTTAACTACTCCATTAATTTGATTATACTGGATTAAATGAGGTTTAAAGGTTCTTTGGGTTAGAATAGGCAAAGATTTGCCTAAAAATGCCCATAAAATTGTGAAAACTCATCTTCTCTTCTTTTGTTTCTTTTTTCCAACCGACACCAAAATTTTGGGATGAAAGCTTTCTTGTTGTTTCTTCTTTGAGACTATATACTAACACTTATTTTGCACATGTATGAATACGGCAAGAAACAATATGGACACGAACAAAATTGGTATTTTCTAATGTAGTCTGGTGAGCCAATGTCGTGGCTGACAACGACAAGTATCCAACACCGACACGCCATAATCTTTGCCCTAGTTCATGGACATGAATATGATACCAGACAAATATAGACATGGGCACAACATCTAATACATGTGTTCGACATGACATAACACAGACACCACCAATTTTCGGAGCCCCCTTTCTTCTTAGCATTTTGCAGCCTCTGTGTTTCTTATATCTTAACTCTAACTAATTTTCCATTTTGTTGCACTTCTTACTCTTTAGATTCAGAAACAAACATGCCTACAGTTGACAGAGGATGCCGAGATATTACGAGAAGATCTCTGATAGGATTAAAGAAAATGCTGAACTTATAAAGGTGTGCTAAAATTACTAGCGAGAGTTTATGGAATACATGGATATATGATCTTGTGTGAACTTATGGAATATATGGATACTTGATCTTGTGTGAACTTATTTTTATATAATAATGCTAATGTGTTTTCTTCTCAATTTTGTGTAGGTTGGCGTATAATTTTTTGATGATTGTTGATATAAGCTAGAAGGAAAGAGTTGATCGGGCTGCATTTTGGCCTACAGACATTTTGTATGGAAATGGAATGGTTTAGTTGAATTTTAGACTAGCGTTAGGTTACAAACATTTTGTACATATTGGATTCCCTTTACATGAAAATTTTATTTTGGACTACTATTTCGATCACTTTAGGCGTACAACAACTTTTTTGTATATCTTGAATGTTTTAATGAAAATATATGTATTTATTTATTTTGGCAAATCTTTTCTATATCTTGATTGATCGAAATGGAAGTTGTGATCGAAATTGTTGAAATCAAAATTGCAATTTAGCATAGATTTTTATAATGCACAGGTTAATTGTATGTGATACAGAGCAGGTTATTCAGATATGAAATTGTGTAGCAGATTTATGGCGCTCAAAATGCTATAAAAATCGACAGCGTTCAGAAACGCTATAATAAATCAACAACATTAAAGAACGTTATGCACCATCTACAGCATTCATGAACGCTATTATTCATCAACAGCATTCAAGAACGCTATAGACCATCCACAACATTCATGAACGCTATAATCTATTTACAGCATTCACGAATGCTATAAACCATCCATAGCATTCATGAACGCTATAATCCATCTACAGCATTCAAGAACGCTATAATGTTATAGCGTTCACATGTCTTGACATATTATAGCGTAGACAATTATAGCGGACAGAATATGCTATAGAAGGCTTTCTATAGCGTTTTACGCATGCTATTATAGGCCATATTTGTTGTCGTGTCAAGAGATAGCCGGGTGGTCATTCCCACTCCAAATAGCTATGAAAAATAGTCTCAACTAAATGGAGTCCAACCTCCTCAAAATAGAACAATGAAGATAAAAGATGTCCACTACATAGTCTCAAAAATAAAGAGAAAAAACTAAGTATCAATTGGAGATGCCTCGTCATCGACGTAAGAAGGATCCGAAGCTGATCCGTACTCCCGGGGATAGTCCTGCTCGTCTAATCCTGGAGAGATCACCAGGTCCTCAGAGGGACGTAACAAGATACAGAAAAACATACCGAAATAACTGAATATGAAAATATGCCACTACAGTTTTTCCTAACCGTCTATGTGATATGCACTTTTGAGGACAATATTCTACACAGGGGCTGTAAGGATTCAGACAAGTAATAAAGAGTGGCCGTCAAGTAGCGCTCATCCGAGACACTATCGGCCCATGTATGTGTGTAAAAAGTAAATGTAGCTCCTATGCTAGTAGTTGTCCCCTCCCCCCGATGCTCCTGTCCAAGATGTATCCACAGTCTGACCAGTTGGCAACTGCTATGGCTTCTAACTCGACTCACTAATAGCAGTTACTTCCTATCCGTCGTACGACCCATACGTATCGATGGTCAGTCAAGTACGCAAGTCCGTGTCCTATATGAACTCACTCATCTCGTGATACACATGTGTCAAGGCCATAGGAGATATGAAGATATCTCACACTCATAAGGTGGTCGTCTAACACTAGGTCGACATTCATAATAGTATATAAAAATAACGAAAATGACTAAATCTAGTCGCTCGCACCAAAGTGTGACTTGGACGCACAATGTAAACTAAATAAAAAAAAAAAAAGAAATATGCAATAACAAAATATACTGAAAATAAATGAGCATAATCAGAATCTATGGCAAGGTATACTTGCCTACGGTGCGAGAAGGGGAAATCCAAATATCGCAAGCGCCAACACAAAACTCACAATTCACAGATGACTTCGGATGCTGAATCAAACATCAAAAATTTTCTCGATGAAAAAGATATACCTAGGAAATGCCTGTCTGAAAGTTAAATTCTAAAACATGGGCAAAATCGTAATTTTGGGTCAAAACGATATCCGCCGTTGGACCCGCTATGCACCAAAATGCGCACCAATATCTACGGTCTTCAAAGTTGTAAAACTATATGTCTACGAATCCGGTTTGAGGAGGCGAATCCAATGGTATGTCCAATTTTGGATTTTGATGAGCCGTGCACAAAATTGCCCGTTGGATCGGGTCGTGGGCCTGCCAAACTTTGACGTTCCGATCAACTTTGTCAGATTCGGACCAAACTTGGCAAATAGGACCAAAATTTTGATTCAAACCTGTTGGCGCAAGTTTCGTGTTGATCCGACGAACGTGTACGAAGTTATGAGCTAGTTTACAAAAGGTCGATACAGGGTATCTCGACGGAAACGTACTGATTTTGTTACGCACACAAAACAAAATCGAGTTCCGTCAGTTCCCATACGTCAGTAACATCCATACGCACCTTTCGATGTATATAGTGCGTGACCACGTCGCCCGGTTCGTCGGGACGCACGCCGTATCGGTTAAAAAATCTAAAATTCTAGTTTCTAAAAACAAAGTTTTCTCGAGTTTTTGAAATCAAATAAGTTGGGACATAGTTGATGAATCCAGAAGATATAAAATGGGTTTGATGTCATTTGTATTGTGATCAAATGTGTTCAATTATATTTTTAAGACTGTCGAGGAATCAGCGGGTTTCGCCTTCCAAAATTGGGGTTTGGGTTGTGTTCTACTCCGTTTTCGGACGAATTTTTCTCCGACTTTTGAGTCGATTGCTCATCGAATCTGGATCCGTCTAGTATGAAATAATTGGCAGGGGTTCTAGGTGGATATATTGGCTATACGTAGAAATTTACTGATCACTAATTGATCGAACGATGGAGAAGATCCATAGAGAAGAATTTAAGTACCTGTTGCGACTACCGAACAGAGTATCATGTTCGCGCTGTAGCAGCTGTCTTCTGGCTAGTATCGCGACGGTCGACGGCAACTGCAGGCCGTTATTGGCGCACGAGGAATGTCGCCGGGGTCGAGGGTTTGCAGTGGTAGCATTAGGCGTGGAGTCGCGGTCGAGAGATAGGTTTGATCTCGATAAAACCACTATATATATAAGAGATTTAAATTTGATTCCCGATCAAATTAAATCTAATTGTTAGATTAGGATTGTGATTTAAATTTTCAATCTAATCAGTAGAGAATTTGGTTTGAGTTGGATTCGAAAAAGAATCGGCCGAATTTGGATTGGATTGGAGGATTTTTGGGTTTAAATCGAAAAAATAGCATGGTTTGAACCTGCTGCTCGGGTTGGAAGAGGATGAACAGTGCTTGCACTGTTCATCACGTGGCTTTTGTGTTTTTGTGTTTTTTTTGTAAAACTCTCTCTCTCTCTCTCTCTCTCTCTATATATATATATATATATATATATATATATATATATATATATATATATATATATATATATATAACTCTAAACTAGTGTAATAAATAGATAAAAATACCCAAAAATATACATAAAAATTTTATCCAAAATTCCCAACTATGTTGGGGACTATTTTATTAGTATTAGCACAAGCATTTGCACATATTCAATAACAAACCCATAACTTAATTTTATATAACAAAATTAATAAATTAGATATATAGTAAATTAATTTAAAAATGGGAGTTTACAATAGTCTTGCCTAGGCAAGGCCAGTACATGGTTACTTCAGCACGTTACTGTTATACTTTACTTTATCGATAATTGGTTAGAGACTAAGTTATGTTCCGGTGAAGGGTTACAACCCCGGTCTTTGTTTGGTTTACGGATTGTAACTTGGTTACTGAAATAGTCCTTTAGTTAACTTATCGTTTATCAACATGTTTTCTCTAACTCATGTTTTCGTTATCCTTTATGTATCATGTACTAATATGCTGGTTTTAGTTCTTAAGTGAAGCCCCCCTTATGGCACTTGCTCTTTTTTGGGTCTGACCCAGCTGGTTTTGTATGGCCAAATTTCGGAGTAGCTCCCGAGGATCTTCCAGCATTCCAGCCAGATGGTGAACACTAGACGCAACTCTGGCAACGAGTGGGTTTTATTTTGCTCTTCCACTCTATTGTAAATTTTTCTTTTGAGGCGTTTAGCCGCCGAACAAGTGTTAGCTCGTGTTAAATTTATATTCCTGTCTTCCTAAGGGATATAACATGTTTGACAAATCATAGGGTTGATCATGTATGACTTAAACTCTTGCTAGTCTTCGTATTTTGTATGAATAGCTTCATGATCATCTGTATATGTAATGTATGGGATGCCTTACTTTGTATGTCTGATGATCTACCATCTTGTTGCATTTACTTGCTTGCTTGAGATTGAGACACTAGGCTTGTTCTTGACCATAAGTGACTGTTGGCTTGTAGTTAAACCCTTATGCATCTAGACAGCCATGACCGTTCATCGAGGTGGGTTACACTTCAATGTACGTAGCTGGCTGTGTCTGTCCCCCGCTCTCCAGAATTCTAGTTCAGGGCGTGACAGTGAATGATCATCGGCGCTCAAAGCTTGATTCGCCTCACACGAACAGCTTCTAGGAAGCAGCAAGTTCAACGGAGAACTTCGGAACACCCCGCTCTTCTAACTCCTCGGATGACGTGGACTCTGTCTCTAAATGGCGCTGGTGTACTGAATCTCCCACATTGTGCACCTGTGCCAATTGCGCCACCTGCTCTCGCGTGTACATGCACAATATGTATACCGTACATAAACTGCACGCCAACTGCAACACCATCTGGTTGCGCCATCTGGCCGCACCAACTGGCGCGCCATCTGGCTACGCAATCAGGTCATGCCATCTGGCCATGCCAACTGGCATGCCATCTGGTCGCGCGATCGATCAGCGCGTACAGGCGCGTGAATGGCTGCGCAAGAGGCTCGCGGAATGAGCACAACTTAAGCGCACTATGCGCCTAGCGACGATGCTAAGTGCAAAGTGCGCCAACAAAATGCCACATACGCCTCATGAGCCCATGAGCCCGAGTCCGAGTCGCTCTCCAATGGAATAAATTTGTAGAGCAAAAAGTATTAATGCTTCCTTGTTAGTTTAGCCTTTTTCCCACTAGAAAAATACCCCTACATGGCACACCCATATGCTCCTCCACACCATATGTGCATCTCTAAACAAGCAAAGCTTATATATAGAGACACTCCTCATTTGGCCTAGCCAACGTGAGACTATATTTTATTGTGAAAAAGGCCAATTACCAACAATCCCCCACATATCTCTATATATATGGGTTTGAGTGTTCCCCACAATAACTGTCAATCATACATTAGGAGATGTGTTGCTAAAAACTTAAATCTTTTCGCATGGGTCAAACAACAAACTATAATACAAGAATAGACTATGCCTTGAATTCTGCACCATAGCTACAATTCTTTCCACTCACATAATTTAGTTACATGTGCTTCTGAATGCACATTAAAGGCCATGTGCCAGCTGGTTCTAGTGTACATCTACAAGTTTACCCTCAAGAGACGGCCTGCTATCTCTGTCCATACACTATAGGTGATGTCATGACCCGCACCCAGTATAGGGGCACGAGAAGTGGGTACGTCCAGCCTACGCCACAGTGTCGGCGGTAGAACGATGTCCTAGGTCATATACATCTAACAAATATAAGGTACCTTTATAGTATATACACTCCAAACGGAGGATAATACAGAAATGGACAGCTCAATCACAACTAAGGTAGAAGTATGATAAGATAGATAGATAATGAAAATCCTCAAACTTGTAGATGTACACTAGTTTATTTTGATGTCTAAGCTATCTAGCCAAAACTATAGGAGTGATCCTCTACTGCTGATGGATCCTACTGAAGGTCCAAGTCGCAGGTGTCATCTATGGCAGCTCCATAATAGATAGGACAAAGGTCCTCGTCATCCTCTGTAACATTTTCAACAGGTCCAGTCAGGATAGAAACAAGCACATAATCTCAACTGTTCATATCAAGACATGAATATAAAGCATGCAATAGAGTAAAATACAAAAAATGCTGAAAGAAAGTACATATAGTAAAAGAAAGAGAACTGTAATGTAAATAGTTACTATAAGTAGAGAACTATTAGTGACTAGTGATATAGAGTACAAGATAGACATATGAACGGCTTGAATTTGCACAAGATTACAATAAGAGTTTATACAATGACCATTTGGGATTGTTCACATGACTGTTTCTACTCTTCCGTACCCCAATCAATACACAAAGATCCAGACAAGTTATGTTATTGTAGAATATTTTACATGGGGGCCCATAAATGGGTACACATGAAGGTATACATGAGGGCTCTGTGAGCATAAGAGTACATGAATCACAAGAGTGCACATGAATAATGAAAATACAAGAGTACACGATGAAAGTGAAACGCACATGACATGATGTATCTGATGCTCCCAAGGGGGATAACATTTCAATGTAAAGATTCGTATAGTACTAATCCGTGTTAACAATGTGACAGCACCAAGTAAAGTAATCTAGAACAAGAATATAAATCCTAGCAAGTATGAAATGATCAGAGAATATACTCGCCTGATATCCTGAGTATCTGGTAAGTGTAGATGTCCAGACAGAGTAGATGAGTCCTATTTAGAGCAACACGGGTCACAACATGTGTAGAATGGCAATATTGAAGATTATAATACATTATATATGATTTCTAGGTCATCTAGGCCAAAGTCAACTCTTGGTCAACTCTGGTCAACTTACAAAGTCAAACTAGGTCAACCAAGCTATTCTAGGTCTAAACCTAGTCTAACAAGTCATTCTCGACTACAGTAAATCATTGGTCAACTCTAGTCAACTACACTAGTCAAACTAGGTCAACTAGGTCAAATCCTAGCCCAATCAAGTCTTTCTAAGCCTAACCAAGTCTAGCCTAGTGTAACTCCATTTTTCCAGTTTTAGTGAAATTTAAATTTTTAATAATAATGTTTCATTCATTTTATTATATCTACATATAGTTTATAACTATTTTTGGAGGGAATTACTTAGGAACATAAATTTAAATTTGAAAGTTGGTTATAACAAACCCTTTGTGGCCTCCACCATTTTTCAATTGATAATAACTAAATTTTTATGAATCGTGTAAATATGAAAAGGGGAGGGGCCTTTTTGCATTTTTACCAATAGTGGGGGGGCTTATGTGTAAATGCTCCATTTGATTTTTATTGAGAGGAGAGAATGAGCTGTCATTCTCATTCTTCACTCCTCAGTGATCGAACTCCTCCTCTATTCCTCTTCTCCCCAATTTTGTGGCCGAGCCATGGCAGCGGCGGAGCCGACCATGACGATGGCGGTCATCACCCGGCGGAGAAGCATCACAGCAACTGCGACGGCGCACGGCTCACTCCTCCGTCTCAGGCGACCACGCCATTTCCGACATCAGCGTCCTTCTAGCGCCGACGGATGGAGCTTCTCCCTTGGCGGTGACCGACGCTCTTCTCCACGACCACCAGGCAAGTCTCCTCTCCACGGCGAGCATGGCAGACGATCAGGCACCTATTCCTCGGCAGCGTTCTCCTGTGCACGACTTCTCCGACGAAGACGAGACTCCTTCTAGGCGGTGGCCGACTACTTTTTCGACGATGCTTCCTTCAGTCGATTCGGCAGTTAGGCGCCTCTTGCCATTTCCCTTCCGACGACTAGGCGGTGGTACGGATCGTCTTCCTCGGCGAGTTTTTTCTTCTAGCGTCGACGATAAGGCGAGTCCACCCAATTTTTTTCTCTTTCGATTGTTCAATTTCGAATAATTTTGGGTCATTGTTCATTTGATTTTGGATCGGCTCATTCTCTGGATCATGAATTCATGCTTGACCTAAATCTTGGGCGATCGTGATTTGAGTTCGGGATCGGGGGTTCTTGAGTGAACTACTCAACGGGGACGCTGACTCATGTCTGATCGGAGAACTGAGTCGGACTCTACGGATGCGTCCTCGTGTCGGATTAATTTTCTCTTCGGGTACTATGTTATTTCCTCGTTGATTACTTAATTTCTATTGCAATTTAGTGAGTACGGGTATGTTGGCCAGGATCAGTCGAGTTGCGTTGGCTTGTGTCGGCTGTAGCCGTGCTCGTGTCCAGTGTGCGTAACAGGATACCGTTGTGTCCGACCTGTCTGTTTCGTAGCTGTGTCCAGTGATGGTTTTAGTTGAGATGTGTGTTTGTGTCCGACCTCTGCTTCGTGTCGCTCGTGTCCATTGCAATAAGCCGACAAGAGCAGCGTATAGCACTTGACAGGATCAGAAATTTAGCTTTGAAGACTCTTAATTTGATTTTATATATTTATGTCAATTTTGTATAATTTCTGGTGATTGTGAGATTTGGGAGTTAATGTTGTGGTCTAGTAGACTTTGGATGGTACAGTTGGGGTGGAGTATGGCTTTGTGCAGATGGTATTGTAGTAGGACCTTTAGCTTTAATTCCTGCTTAATGAGTTGTGAGTTCATTCTTTTCCTTTTCAAATTGAGCATATAACTGTTAGATTAGTTGGTATAATAATTTAGGTTGCTATGTCATTGAGATGCAGGTGGTTAGTTCAAGTGGTGAAATACTTTGGTCAGTGAATAGGAGAGTTTATTGATTGAGTCTGAAATTAACTTGGATGGTTAAATTATTCATGCCAGCTCTGAGTTAATTGCAGCAAGGTGGATTATATGAACTAATCCTGGGTTGGAACTTATTTTTCCTTTACCATTGACTTTGCGTAACAACTTCATTGAGAATTATAGTCTGGTGTGAAATATGAGTTGGGTTGGTGTGTTGAGGTCACTCTGGGACTATATGTTCTACGTCAGTAGATGGTATTGAATTAATTTTTAGGATGGTTTGGACTGTATATTTTTAACTCTATTTAAATTGTAGACTAAGCTCTGGATTGTTGGTCTGAGCCTACTCGAGTTGGGTTGAAGGAAGTTTTACAAAGGATTCTAAAGTAATATTCTTACATTTTTTTAATACAACATCCTTAAAATTCCAAATGTTTTGATTAACTTATCAGATTGACCAAGTCAGTTTATAGTTGGCTAGTAAATATACTTTAGTTAGTAGTGTTTTATTAAGTTCAAACCTTGCTATTAAATATTGTATATAGAGTGATTCTATTAGATAGTAAATTACAGGGTGCTATTTAATACATTAATTAGGGTAAACTCAGATAAGTAATTAGTAGGCAATATCTAACAACTGGAAAATCGATCTTAACCAACTTGTACCTATATTCAGGAGGACATCCAACTCTATCTCTACCCTTGATCACCCGGAGCAAGGCAAGTACTTTTCTATGGTTATTGTATATTTACATATCTTGTACCATTCTTGTGACACGTCATGACACGATATCCTGTACCCCTGTACTCCTGTATTCCATGTTTTTGTATTTGTGTCGGGTGGGGAAATACACTAGCCATGTGACCAAACCCCGGTTACTATATTCATGTAGATAGCTTAGGCCTCGCATCGTGCACGCGGGCCCTAAGCCGTACCATATTCATGTACTCCTGTACATGCTCCTGTACTCATCCCAGCCAGTCACATGGACTAGTTGTATTTCAAACATGATGCACTTGTCATGTCTTGTACTTCAGGTTCATAGTTATATTCCTGTACTTTACATTCATGTACTTTATTTCCTGTACTTTCATTCCTGTACTTTCATGTTCATTTCCTGTATTTCCTATTCATGTTCTCTTGTGCTTATTTTCCATATCATGATGTTCTTGTTCATTACCTAGAACTGTACTTTGCTCCGCTCCTGACTGGATATGTTGTAGGTATACTTGTAGGATATCATTCTACCATATGGGCCAGAGCCCGGAACATTAGTCGAGCAGGATGGAGACATGACTTAGCTAGAGGCTTCAGGTTTAGACTATTTAGCTTTGCTCTTAGATACTGTTTTTAGAGTTCATAGTATATTTCATTCCTGATGACTCTGGTACTTTTATGATATATTTCATTTGTGGATTATGGTGATCTTTCTGGGATCGAGTATAGATGCTATGATTGTGCACATTCATGTTTATCTGGTTAGATTTCCCAAGCTTAGTACAGCTTACTTCGTCGTGTCTAACGACAAAGGCTGGGCGTGTCCGACAAGTATCCGATTATTCGGGAGCGGGTCGTGACACCTAGTATTCACACACAATCACAAGGTCAACACAAGCATCACACACAAATACAATATATATATAACACACAAGGTATATATACAACACACATATATGGCTATTGTCTATATTACAAGGCAAGGTACAAATTCACATATGCATAGAAGAGGGGTGAGTGATACATGAATGTGAACATGGCATAGGGTTTAGTGCAATCAGACAATGGGGTTAATGTGTGTGTGTGTTTGTGTATAGGCAAGAGAGTGATGTGTGGTTGTGGGTGTGGGTGTGGGTGTGTGTGTGTTTACTGTTTCATAGTGTGTGTGTCAACTGTTGGGTGTTCACAAGTGAACATGGTCTGAATCTTGAACATGGTCAACTCTAAGTATCAGTATCCATATGACAGATGTTCACAAGTGAACATGGTCTGAATCTTGAAGAATCAAATTACAGATACATTTAGTTGTTCAGTGACTGAACATGGAGAATGTGCAATAATACTTAAGGTATCATTGGCATATGGAATGATTGTGCATTCATGATGTAGGACAGGATATTACTGGATGCAGTGATCAAGAATTTAGGATGACAGATACAAAATGAGACTGCTACATGAATGTCTAAACAAGGTAAGCAATGGCTGCTCCCATGGATGTTCGAGATTGGACAGGGGGCTTAAGGACTGAACCAATCATAGGTGTATAAGGGACTGCTAAGGTAGTGTGGACTGATACTTAGAGTATCAGTCAAAGATACATCAATACTCAAGGGACTGTAATGAAGACTCAATATGCAAATTCGAAAACCCTAACAGAGATTAAACCCAACATCAGGCATCCTAAATTCGAAATCAGGAATCAATTAGTAACATAAAACCCAAATTCCAAATCTATGCAATTTTTCAAAACCCAAAACTCATGAAATCACAAGTATCAGTAAACACTAAACCCGACACATAACAACCCAAAATCCAATTCGAAATCATATGAAAACTCAAAACAGTTAAAAACAGAGATGTGATACATGTGGACAAGTGTCAAAAGGGTGTGCTCGTGTCCAGCAGGTGGACACGAAGTGTCAAAACTAATTAAACAGTGTATCTGAACCCAGTATCAGAGTTTAGGGAAAAATCCTAAATCAATATGAAAATTACAAATAAACATCAAATTAAGTGCATACAGGTGTCGAGTGTGTGCATACGAGTCTAGGGGAAATGTTCGTGTCCGAGAAACTGGACACGAACGTGTCCAAACGTAAAATAGAAATGTGTCAATGAACACGACACAGGCAGTGTCGTACGCGTGTGTCGATCATAAATGGATACGACACACGATATAAAAGGCCTCGTGCTTTGTCTAGGGTTAGGTCTAGCATAGGTCTTCGTGCTAGGCACCCTGATTCGTGTCCTTGTCGTGTCAGGGCAGGACACGAAGAGAGTTTCAGAGGGCAAAATTTGACTGCACCCGTCTAGTATAAAACCAGTGTGCGTGTCCGTACTCCCTCGACACGACACGAGATCGTGTCAAACTCGAGGGGTGTGCTGACAGAGGTTGCCCCTATTCTGTGCCAAGTGGCACGTGTCCACGTGTCCAAATAAGAAAGAACTTAGGGTCGGGTAGCAGGGCATTGTGACAGTCCTCATGTACAGGTTCGTGTCCGATTTTGGACACGAACGGGACACAAAAACGTGCTCAGTCCTAGGGGGATTCAAAGCACACCTATAGGGCTACAAATCACTTCAAACAGAATTCGAAAATAACAAATTAAATTTTATTCAAATATTTCATCGAACACTTATGCACATAAAAGATACGTGTCCGATACGGACACCAAACTAATTTTAATTCCTACCAAACTACACCTAAAGCTAGGGGACACCTAGATGGATGCATCTATGGAAAGAAATCAAGATTTTAAGGTGATTTAAAGGGATTACCTATAGAGAGCAAATCTCCAAGAAATAGCCCCAAATAGTGAAGTCTCCTTCCTCAAGCTATGTCCCAATAAGCTCCCCTCCTTGCAAGCTAGCCTCCTTCTTCTTCTACTCCAGATTTCAATCCAAATGCAAAAGATTGGGATCAATTTGGTGGAAGAATGGGGAGATTTGATAAAAGGGGGAAGAAATTAGGGTTTCCTAAAGGGGGTGTTCTAAAATAGGCAAGTGGTTATGAAGAGAGATTATATAGGCTGAAATTGGGTCATTAGTGGCTATTGTGGCTTTCTAAATTAAGAGCTAGGGTTAGGGTCTCTTATGGTGGGCTTTGGGCCAAGATTGTTAACTAGCTAGTTCAACTCCTTAACCAAAAATCCAATGCACTAAACTCTCTCAATCCTCTCATGAACCCTAGTCACACTCAAGTCAACTAAGACCAACTTAAGTTAGATTAGGGTCCTACACCAGGCTAATTAAGTCACCAAAGTCAAAGTTAACTCTAGGTTAGTCTCTTAAGTCACAACTAGCAAAAGTCAAAAATAACAACCATCAATCAAATAATTAACAAATAATTCCAAGAAACCAAAATGACCAAAATATCCCTAGGCCAAAAATGATAATTAACACATCCTAATCACATATTTCAGCTCTAGATCAAGTAGTCTCTAGGGTTTCACTAGCAAAATACCAAAATCATAAATCACCAATAAAAATAGTTTTAAAATAACTAAAAATCTCCAAAAATTATATCATGATTTAAATATCATTATTAAAAGATTAAAATTACAAAATTTTAAAATTATCCTCATTTAAAAAAGTGGGTGTTACAAGTCTGCCCTCCTTAAAAGAATTTTGTCCTCGAAATTAAGATAGTCGTAGTAGGTCAAACCCCTAATCAATCAAAGTCTCCAATCATACAATCCTGTAATCATATGCGTCTGTCCAAAATTATGAGAGACTCAGAATCTTCGTTATACTAGTAAGCAAGGCTACGATAATCATAGAGTCCCCAACTATGGTACATACCTCTAGAATCATGGTATTTAAAATTTTTGCATTGCCGCATGCTTGGCCGCAAAAACTTTAAATTCGCATGTCCGAGAAATATGTCCAAAATCTGACTATATGTCCTAACTATGCTAGCTACTATGAATGTAGAAAATTCTAAATTCCATAACTGAGGCGACCTAGCCCATACGACTTATACTGGAAAAAAAATCAAAATTAAATCAACATAGAATACTAAGTATCAAATTTATCGACGAACAAGGAGGTAGATAAAACTGTCAGAATTGAATTTTAAGATAGTTATTATAAGGCAAAAGTGGGAATGGAATCAAGAAGAACATAACCTGCAAGCATCCCTCCTACTGCCTGTGCATCCTCAACTGTCATGGCAAAATCTTGCCCCTGCTGGCCTCCTCCTCTGGCCTGCTGCTGATGCTGGACAAACCCTTGCTGCCTTGTCGGAGCCCTAGCTCCTGCTGCTGCCTATGCCAATGGTGTCTGGTTTTTGGGACACTCCCTACACTGATGCTCTGCTGAACCATAAAGTAAACACCTGCCTAGTCTCTTCCTGTAGTCATTCCATCCATGAGCCAGTTTTTTGTAGAAGGTACAACTAATATGTTGCTGCCTGGGTGTCTGTTGGTAAAGTGTATGTCCCTAGCCCTGAAACTGCTGTTGAACAGGCCTCTGCTGCTGCTACCGAATCTGTACATGAGGCTTCTTGGTTTGGCCCCCGCTGCTACTGGCTCCATGAGCGTCTCGTCCCCTCTTGAGCTTCGGCTCAAGATCATCCTCTGCTGCTAGGGCACCCACCAGAATCTTTTCAAAAGTGGCACTCCGGTCACTCTTGGTCAAGGACTTGACCTCATTGACTAATCTCTTCCGGAACCTCCGAGCCTTCGATGTCTCACTGAGTCCCTCAACAACTCTGCCTAGGCGACAGAACTCCCCTACATACTCCTTGACAGTCTGACTGCCCTGAACTAAGCTCTCAAACTGCGACTCTAGGGCACCAAGAGCCGTGTCATAGAAAAACTTCTCCTTGAACAGCTTTTTGAAGGCTGCCCAGGTCTGTCCCTCTGTACAAACCCTCGGGTCCGTCTGGTACCATGTGCAAGCCAGGTCCTGCATCTGACTACCTGTCGCATCAATCTGCAGTCGAACCGGTATCTCCGACAGCTGGAAGATCTCCTCGATGTGCTCTATCCAGTCATCCGCATACAGAATCCCCTCTGTGCCACGGAAGTCCCATGGACGCATCTTCTGGAACTCCTAATCCCTAGTATCTTCGGCTGATACGGATGCATCTGGACTGCCTGGGGCTGCACAATAACTCTCTCTACCGTCGTCAGGGCAAGCTGATAGGCATTCTCTATATCCTGCTAAAAATGAGCGGACTGCTGTCGCTGGGCATCCACCATCCTCTGAAAGAAGTCGAACAACTGCGCTGCGTCTACCGATCCGGAAGGTGGCTGCTGCTGCTGTTGGAAAAAATCAGGAATGATGGGGTATGATCTCGGAACATGCGGAGGTGCACCCCCGAATGCGACAGAAACCCCGATATGAGAAGGTACTACGGGAGCTGCCTGACCGGGGTGAGCCGGACGAGAGGTAGAAGACCTCTCAGTAGTATCCCTCTGACCGGAGCGATGGGATCGTGTCTACACCATCCTGGAGATAGATCAAACAAGAAGAAATTACTGAGAATGAATCAATAACATCAAAGAAGGACAGTTTATTTCAAAGGAAGACAATAAAGCAGCAAGAATTTTGATGATGGAATCAGATAAGCGTTTTTCCTAGGTGTGATTGAGTACCTTCAAAACTATATCCTATATCCTACTGCAGGCTGTAGTGATACTCTAGTTCGAATACCACTACATAACTCTCGACCTGCATAGGCCACCACTAAAAACGTGTCACGACCCGCAACCAGTGTAGGGGCACGAGAAGTGGGTACGTCCAGCCTACGTCGCAGTATCAGCGGTAGAACGCTGTCCTAGGTCACATACATCTAACAAATATAAGGTACCTGTACAGTATATACACTCCAAACGGAGGACAATACAGAAATGTACAGCTCAATCACAACTAAGGTAGAAGTACGCTAAGATAGATAGATAATGAAAATCCTCACATGAAATACAAACAAGAGAAGAAGTCTAAGTGTCTAAGATAATATCTCCACAAAATCCAGAATAACAACAAGATCCCAAATATAACATAAAAGTATCCAATAAGAAAAGACATCAAAATAAAACAGAGGTCTAAGCTATCTAGCCTAAACTATAGGAGTGACATCCTCTACTGCTGATGGATCCTGCTGAAGGTCCAAGTCGCAGGTGTCATCTATGGCAGCTCCATAATAGATAGGGCAAAGGTCCTCGTCATCCTCTGTAATATTTTCAACAGGTCCAGCCAGGACAGGAATGAGCACATAATCTCAACAATTCAAATCAAGACAGGAATATAAAGCATGCAATAGAGTAAAATACATAAAACGCTGAAAGAAAGTACATGTAGTAAAAGAGAGAGAACTATAATGTAAATAGCTATTATAAGTAGAGAACTATCAGTGACTAGTGATGTAGAGTACAAGATAGACATGTGAACGGCTTAAATTTGTACATGATTACAATAAGAGTTTATACAATGACCATTTGGGATTGTTTACATGACTGCTTCTACTCTTCCGTACCCCAATCAATACACATGTGTGTGTGTACAGTTTACAACATAGGTTGACAGTGCACTGTTCTCAGGTTTTTTTATTACATGCAAAGGCCCAACTTAGTTTATAGAAATGCATATATACATACTTATATTAATGATTACATATAGACTTACTTTCATTCATTAACATAGATATATATAGGAAAGCTATATATATAGAAAGGAGGAAAGGGAAAGAAAGGACTGAGGTTATAGGACTTATCGTGAACGGGGATATGGACTTAAGGACTGAACCAAACATCTGGTTTATCATGAATCAATGCATCATAAGGTCTAAACATCATAAATGCAGGTAGCAATGCAATGGAGGAGTACTGATAATCTAAGTATCAGTATCCATATGACATATGTTCACAAGTGAACATGGTCTGAATCTTGAAGAATCAAATTGCAGATACATTTAGTTGTTCAGGGACTGAACATGGAGAATATGCAATAATACTTAAGGTATCATTGGCATATGGAATGATTGAGCATTCATGATGTAGGACAGGATATTACTGGATGCAGTGATCAAGAATTTAGGATGAACAGATGCAAAATGAGACTGCTACATGAATGTCTAAACAAGATAAGCAATGGCTGCTCCCATGGATGATCAAGATTGGACATGGGGCTTAAGGACTGAACCAATCATAGGTGTATAAGGGACTGCTAAGGTAGTGTGGACTGATACTTAGAGTATCAGTCAAGGATACATCAAGATTCAAGGAACTGTAATGAAGACTCAATATGCAAATTCGAAAACCCTAACAGAGATTAAACCCAACATCAGGCATCCTAAATTTAAAATCAGGAATCAATTAGTAACATAAAACCCAAATTCCAAATCTATACAATTTCCCAAAACCCAAAACTCATTAAATCACAAGTATCAGTAAACACTAAACCCGACACAGAACAAACCAAAATCCTCGAAATCATATAAAAACTCAAAATAGTTGAAAACAGAGATGTGACACATGTGCACAAGTGTCATAGGGGTGTGCTCGTGTCCAACAGGTAGACACGAAGTGTCAAAACAAATTAAACAGTGTATCCGAACCCAGTATCAGAGTTTAGAGAAAAATCCTAAATAAATATAAAAGTTACAAATAAATATCAAATTAAAGTGCACACAGGTGTCGAGTGTGTGCATACGTGTCTGGGGGAAATGTTCGTGTCCAGGAAACTACATAAAATAGAAATGTGTCAGTGAACACGGCACAGCAGTGTGGTGCGCGTGTGTCGATCATAAATGGACACGACATATGATACGAAAAGCCTCATGCTTGTGTCTAGGGTTAGGTCTAGTATAGGTCTTCCTGTTAGGCACCCTGATTCGTTTCCTTGTCATGTCAGGACAGGACACGAAGAGAGTTTCAGAGGGCAAAATCCGACTACACCCGTCTAGTACAAAACCAGTGCGCGTGTCTGTGCTCCCTCGACACGACACAAGATCATGTCAAACTCGAGGGGTGTACTGACAAAGGTTTTTCCTACCTCTGCGCCAAGTGGCACGTGTCCACGTGTCCAAATGAGGGAGAACATAGGGTCGGCTAGCAGGGCACTGTGACAGTCCTCGTGTACAGGTTCGTGTCCAATTTTGGACACGAATGGGACACGAAAACGTGCTCAGTCCTAGGAGGATTCAAAGCATACCTATAGGGCTACAAATCACATCAAACATAATTCAAAAATAATAAGTTAAATTTCATTCAAACATTTCATCGAACACTTATGCACAAACACGGATACGTGTTCAATACGGGCATCAAACTAATTCTAATTCCTACCAAACTACACCTACAGCTAGGGGACACCTAGATGGATGCACCTATGGAAAGAAATCAAGATTTTAAGGTGATTTGAAGGGATTACCTATTGAGAGCAAATCTCCAAAAAAAGTCCCAAATAGTGAAGTCTCCTTCCTCAAGTTATGTCCCAATGAGCTCCCCTCCTTGTAAGCTTGCCTCCTTCTTCTTCTACTCCAGATTTCAATCCAAATGCAAAAGATTGGGATCAATTTGGTGGAGGAATGGGGAGACTTGATGAAAGGGGGAAGAAATTAGGGTTTCCTACAAGGGGGTGTTCTAAAATAGGCAAGTGGTTATGAAGAGAGATTATATAGGCTAAAATTAGGTCATTAGTGGCTGTTGTGGCTGTCCAAATTAAGAGCTAGGGTTAGGGTTGGTGGGCTTTAGGCCAAGATTGTTAACTAGCTAGTTCAACTCCTTAACCAAAAATCCAATGCACTAAACTCTCTCAATCCTCTCATGAACCATAGTCACACTCAAGTCAAATAAGACCAACTTAAGTTAGATGAGGGTCCCACACCATGCTAACTAAGTCACCAAAGTTAAAGTCAACTCTAGGTTAGTCTCTTAAGTCACAACTAGCAAAAGTCAAAAATAACAACCATCAATCAAATAATTAACAAATAATTCCAAGAAACAAAAATGACCAAAATATCCTTAGGCCAAAAATGATAATTAACACATCCTAATCACATGGTTAGGCTCTAGGTCAAGTAGTCTCTAGGATTTCACTAGCAAAACACCAAAGTCATAAATCACCAATAAAAATAGTTTTAAAATAACTAAAAATCACCAAAAATTATATCATGATTTAAATATCATTATTAAAAGATTAAAATTACAAAATTTTAAAATTACCCTCATTTAGAAAAGTGGGTGTTACAAGTGAGTTCTTTATTAAAGAGACATGGCATGAAGCCTTGCGCTTCCCTTGCGGTGCTACGCCGCTATGACATGGCCTAATGCCGAGGCATTACGCCTACCCGAGAACCTCATCGTAGTGTCATACTACTGTAGCATGAGGTCACAAGCCTCTTTGTAGTGCCAAACTACCCAGCATGAAGCCTTAGGCTTCCTTGCGGTGTTATGCCGCACCGACATAGCTTGCAAGGCCGAGGCTTTATCCCTATCTGGATACCTTATCATGGTGTCGTGCTACTGTAACATGAGGTCATCCTCCCTTTTTTTACTGCTATCTACAACTCTTTAATTTTATCATATAGTATTAGGCTACCTTCCTATTTGCGGTGCTACGCAGCTGTGACTTGGCTCGTAAAGCCAAGGCATTACCCCTACCTGGAACCTCATGGTGGAGTCACACCACTATAGCATAGAGTTATATTCCTTATAGTGCTCTCTACCGTGCTTCCTGTAAAGCACACCAGGCATTCACTCTGCCTGAGAACTCATTAAGACGTTTAAGCCATCCTCATCACATGATCCATTTTCTGCAAAAAATATATAGTAGACAATAGTGGTTGTAGGTCTGTAACCTTTCCATGCCACAGAGGACATGTACCCACTGTTCCAAATATTTTCCCAGTTAATGGTCCTTCCTTGAACTAAAAGCTAGATGCCTAGTTGTCACGCCCCGATCCCGCAGAGTCCTTTCGTTCTCGCTTCGGACTCTTTGGGACCGTTCGTCCTCGCTAAGGTGTGATGTCGTACAAGCCTAAATTGTGCTTGCACAAGGCCAAGACCTGAAGCAAGATAAGATAGACAAGATTGACAATATGCAGCAGAATATATCACAGATAATTGAAGCAGCAGCGGACATATTTCGGAATACAAGCATTGAACACAATGGTAACAAGAAACAATTCTCTTTATTGATTTCATTTGAACAGATTATAAGATCTCGATTCTCTCTGATACAATGTTACATTCTCTCAAAACTTTACAGATTATAATGATCCTGTTCCAATACATTACATCCCTTTATATACAAAGCCAACTCTTACAACAGATGTCATCTCTTGGCATCTCTTCTGATTTCTGGCTCCTGAGGATGAGGCTTGGGCTATCGCTTCGAACTATCCTTCTCGATGCATAGTGCACCTGCATGCAAACTGATGGTGGGTCAGTATATCAGCATACTGGTGATTGTGAACAAAGAGCAACATTTGTCTAAAACGGTCACTGTTTATTTAGTGAGAAAATATTTCTTGTGATGTGAACTTGCTACTTTTACCTATGTTCATTCCATGCATACAGAGTCAGTTTACATTCTTTTGAAAATACATCTTTGAAAAGCCAACATTTTATTTCGTTCCATATCAAGCATACAAGGGACTAATCATTTCAAGCAAAATGACTGTTTATTTGTGCGGTGCGCAGCGTGTTTCATGAGCATATCATTAGGGACAACAGCTTTAGCATTATTTTCTTTGATTCAAGACATTCTAAGGGTCAGATTACAAGCATGATATTACATCTTTTCTTTAGTGGAACATAGCACTTCTTGGTAACAGATTAATGTTTTCAAGCAATTCATATAGCAAACTCAAGCAATACATATGTATCACTTTTCAGTGATTCTTACCATAGCCGAACGTCCATCCCAGCACAAGACATGGATTAGCATAAACATTATAAAACCAACATTATCATTTCCTGTTCGTCTCTGCATCGTGAGCTCTTAGCAAAACATATGATAGACACATGCAGACCGATTGGCAGCTGTGACTCTCCGGTTCAGCTCTGCACCAACCAACACCTATCTATATGATGGTCCATGGATGGGTTCAGTTCATCGCTAAGGACTTAGATATCGGCTACCCTTTTAACATGGGTTTCTTTTACCCAGGGTGCTCATAATCTCTCCTAGGCCGAGTGGTCCAGGTGCCCCCAGATTCCATCCGAGAGATAAATTTTACTCCTGTACGAGTTGTCCGAGACCATATGCATGCTCTAACAGTTCTATCAGATGAGACATATTTATGATCAGATGTACGACATGTTCTTTTCATGCCTTTGCAGATATACGACACGTTCAATTCGTGCCTTTCTTTTATTCATGTCAATATGCATAAGTCCGTCTGTACATGTCTATAATTCTCAAGCATACTTAGCAACAAGCAATGATCAAGCATTCAATTTGATTCATTTGTTTTCTCTTATCCTATCAAGCATGACAAGCATCATATTAGTTCTTATTAGCAGGCAACGAGTCTTCTTATTAGCATGCAGATTATTTCTTTTCTTGATCTTAGCATGGCAACATGTGAAATCTCTTATAAGAATACATACTGGTTACCGTCTTGTTATTAGCATGACAAGGTTCTCTTTATCAAGGCAACATTCATTTCTTAGCGAGGCAACATGTGAATTCTCTTAAAGCATACTCAATGATTTACCATCTTGTTATTAACAATAGTATTCAATCAAAAACTCAGATTCTTAAGGCATAAGCGAATCAGCAAATGAGACTTCGTCTACTCATCCAGATCAATCGTCTTCTATTGCAAAGCCATCAATCCGATCTTTCTTTCTATCTAGTGCTTTCGCGGAGCTGGACACTACATAATTACCCACCGAAAAGAAGTTTCGTCCTCAAAACTTAAGGAGAAACTTACAATATCTATAGCAGCGATAGTCCTCATCCTTCGCCATCATTAATCCATGAAATCATAATTCAGATCATATCAAAACTCTTGTTCAATCAAGCATTTCAATCTCAATCAAACAAATCGATAAAATATTTGCCGACATCATACAAATATTTACGGACTTATTGTATGGAACGTTCATCTCATTATTGATATCAAGTAGGCAATGGAATTTCGATCAGAAGAAATGTACAAATTCAATTGAATCAAAATTGGCCAGATGATCGTGTTGCTCTTATACCATTCTGTCACACCCCGATCCTGTAGAGTCATTTCGTCCTGGCTTCGAAATCTTCGGGACCGTTCGTCCTCGCTAAGGCGTGATGCCGTGCAAGCCTAAGTTACGCTTGCATAAGGCCAAGACCTGAAGCAGTACAAGATTGACAATACACAGCAGAATGTATCGCAGATAATTGAAACAGCAGCGGACATATTTCGGAATACAAGCATTGAATACAATGGTAACAAAAAATAATTCTCTTTATTGATTTCATTTGAACAGATTACAAGCTCTCGATTCTCTCTGATACAATGTTACATTCTCTCAAAACTTTACAGATTACAATGATCCCGTTCCCATACATTACATCCCTTTATATATAAAGCCAACTCTTGTAACAGATGTCATCTCTTGGCATCTCTTCTGATTTCTGGCTCCTGAGGATGAGGCTCGGGCTATCGCTTCGGACTATCCTTCTCGATGCATAGTGCACCTGCATGCAGACTGATGGTGGGTCAGTATATCAGCATACTGGTGATTGTGAACAAAGAGCAACATTTGTCTGAAACGGTCACTGTTCATTTAGTGAGAAAACGTTTCTTGTGATGTGATCTTGCTACTTTTACCTATGTTCTTTCCATGCATACAGACTCAGTTTACATTCTTTTGAAAACACATCTTTAAAAAGCTAACATTTCATTTCGTTCCATATCAAGCATACAAGGTACTAATCATTTCAAGCACGATGACTGTTCATTTGTGCGGTGTGCAGCATGTTTCATGAGCATATCATTAGGGACAACAGCTTTAGCATTCTTTTCTTTGATTCAAGACATTCTAAGGGTCAGATTACAAGCATGATATTACATCTTTTCTTTAGTGGAACATAGCACTTCTTGGTAACATATTAATCTTTTCAAGCAATTCATATAGCAAACTCAAGCAATACATGTGTATCACTTTTCAAAAATTCTTACCATAGCCGACCGTCCATCCCTGCACAAGACAAGGATTAGCATAAACATTATAAAACCAACATTGTCATTCCCTGTTCGTCTCTGCATCGTTAGCTTTTAGCAAAATATATGATAGACACATGCAGACCGATTGGTAGCTGTGACTCTCCGGTTCAGCTCTGCACCAACCAACACCTATCTATATGATGGCCCATAGGAAAACCTATGATTAGCCGCTGTGACTCTCTTGGGTTCAGCTCGTCGCTAAGGACTCAGATATTGGCTACCCTTTTAACATGGGTTTCTTTTACCCAGGGTGCTCATAATCTCTCCTAGGCCGAGTGGTCCAGGTGCCCCCAGATTCCACCCGAGAGACAAATTTTACTTGTGCACAAGTTGTTCGAGACCATATGCATGTTCTAGCAGTTCTATCAGATGAGACAAATTTGTGATCAGATGTACGACATGTTCTTTTCATACCTTTGCAGATATATGACACGTTCAATTCGTGTCTTTCTTTTATTCATGTCAACATGTACAAGTCCGTCTGTACATGTCTATAATTCTCAAGCATACTTAGCAACAAGCAATGATCAAGCATTCAATTTGATTCATTTGTCTTCTCTTATCCTATCAAGCATGACAAGCATCATATCAGTTCTTATTAGCAGGCAATGAATCTTCTTCTTAGCATGCAGATTATTTCTTTTCTTGATCTTAGCATGGCAACATGTGAAATCTTTTATAAGCATACATACTGGTTACCGTCTTGTTATTAGCATGATAAGGTTCTCTTTATCAAGGCAACATTCATTTCTTAGCGAGGCAACATGTAAATTCTCTTAAAGCATACTCAATGATTTACCATCTTGTTATTAACAATAGTATTCAATCAAAAACTCAGATTCTTAAGGCGTAAGCGAATCAGCAAATGAGACTTCGTCCACTCACCCAGATCAATCGTCTTCTGTTGCAAAGCCAGCAATCCGATCTTTCTGTCTATCTAGTGCTTTTGCAGAGAGGGGCACTACACTAGTAGATTTTTCTTTGAACTAATAGCATAAAACTTTATGGTATGATTGCAATAACATAATATCAGAATGCCTTCAATCCTATTTTACAAGCTGTGTCATCGACCAGCTGGCGCTTGATGCCTTTGGTGAACGGATCTGTCAGGTTCTCCTGAATCCCAACATCAATCACTGCAATGGTGCCTCTCTTGATGATATTGTGCACTGCCCTGTGCTTTAACGACACAGTTCTCTTATTCCCGTTGAAGAGATCATTTGATGCCACCGTCGCAGTCGCCTAGTTGTTGTAGTATATCTAAATTGTCGGTATTTGCGCCCCAACCACTGAAAGATCGTGCATGAGCTCCCGAAGCCATTCTGCTTCCTCCGCTCGGTATCAAGTACAAAGAACTCAGATTCCATGGAGGAACGAGAGAGCATAGTCTGCTTTTTTGATTTCCACGATATAGCAGCTCCATCCATTATGAAAATGAATCCACCTGTGGACCTCTCACTTTCCAACTCTGAGCAGCAGCTGGCATCACTGGAGCCTTCTACTGCCGATGGATCTCCGCTGTAGTACAGTGCATATGTCTGAGTCTTCTTGAGGTATCTCATTACCCATTTCATAACTTTCTAGTCCTCAATGCCTGGGTTGCTTGTGAAACGACTCAGCATTTCTACGGCAAAAGATATGATAGGCCTTGTGGTAGTAGTAGCATATATCAAACTTCCGATGACGCTTGCATGCTCCAGCTGTCTGACGTTTTTCCTCAAATTAGGCTTCAGCTTCAGATCACACCTGTAAGGCGTATCGATCACTGAAAGATCCTGATACCCATAGCATGTGATCATCTTCTCAATATAATGAGACTGTGATAACACCAGTCCAGTTTCCGTCCGAATGATCTTGATCCCCAAGATCACATCAGCTTCCCCCAAGTCCTTCATACTGAACTTAGTCGAGATGAACTTCTTTGTCTTCGTGACACAGCCCATATCCGTACATAGCATCAGCATGTCGTCCACGTACAGACAAAAGATTATATCTCTTCCATCAGCAAACTTTGTGTAAACATACTTGTCCGTCTTGATGACCCTGTAGCCATTTGACCTAATAACCTTGTCAAACTTCTCATGCCATATCTTGGGAGTCTGTTTAAGACCATACAAGGATTTACCAACTTGCAGACTTTGTCTTCAATACCCTTAAAGACAAATCCCTCTAGCTGTTGCATATAAATCTCTTCGATCAGCTCATCATTTATGAAAGCTATTTTAACATCCATCTGATGTATCACCAACTTATGTATTGTTGCGAGAGCAATTAATATTCTGATGGTGGTCATCCGAGCTACTAGAAAATACGTGTCAAAGTAGTCGATCCCCTGCTTCTAAGAAAACCCCTTGGCTACTAGTCTAGGCTTAAACTTGTCAATAGTTCCATCTGCTTTCATCTTCTTCCTGAAGATCCATTTGTATCCGATGGGTTTTTCTCCTTCAGGAAGATCAACCAACACCCAAGTGTTATTAGAGGTGATTGATTCAATTTTATTGTCTATCGCCTCCTTCCAGAAAATAACGTCTCTGGTCTTCATCGTCTAATCATAGGTAAGCGGATCTGCTTCCACATGATAGGTGACAAAGTTATTTTTGAAGTCTTTCGGCCTCCTCACTCGCTTAGTTGACGGCTCAATGAACTCTGGTTCAACAGTTGTTTCGACAACAACTTCTTCTTGGACTACATTTTCATTAGAAACTTCAGTTTCTTGTGCACCCTCATTGTTCTCTGGAATATCTGCAAGAATAATATTCTTGTGCCTTGCAAACTTATCTTCAAAATATTCTGTGTCGTGAGATTCAATGATATGATTTGATTCAATATCAAGAAATCTCCGAGCATCACTCTTCTCGACATAACCCAAGAAAATCGTCTTCGTAGTCCTTGTCCTGAGCTTCTGAATCTTCAGATCTGGGAGCTTCACATATGCCAGATACCCCAACACTCGAATAACATTCAAGTTAGGTCTGACTTTGAACCAGAGTTCATGAGGAATAACGTCCGAAGTTGCATGCGGCACTCTATTCAGAATAAAAGTGACCACCAATGCAGCTTCTCCCTAGTAGTATTTTGGAAGACCCACAGTCAACAGCATTAAGTTTATCATTTCTGTCAATGTTTTGTCCTTCCTTTCCGCTACTCCGTTAGATTGAGGAGAATACGGAGCAGTATTCTCGTTGACAATTCCATGTTCTTTGCAGAATGATGCGAATTCATGAGACCGATACTCTCATCATTGATAACTTCTTATTCTCTTGAGTTGTTGTCCAATTTGCCGTTCAGCCTCGGCCTTGAAATCTTTGAACTTCTCGAACGCTTCGTCTTTAGCTTTTAGCAAGTAAACGAATGCGTACTTTACGAATTTGTCGATGAAGGTTATGAAATACTTCATCCCAGCCTTTGTAGAGAATTATTTGAAATCACAAATATCGGAGTATACCAACTTCAAAAGATCTGTGCTTCGATTAACCCGAGGAAAGGGTTTCCTTGTGATCTTCGTTTGAGCACATACTTCACACTTCTCTACCATACCCCCATATTTGGAGATAAGTCCTAGACTAGACATTTTATTTATTCTTTTATAATAAACATGTCCTAGTCTATTATGCCACAACTCAAGATTATAAGCAGAATGAGCGATTGCATTAATAACATTGGACTGATTTACAAGCAAAATTTGAAACATTCCTTCGATATAAAATGCTTTCCCGAAGTATGTTCCCTTTATGGATATTACCATCTGGCCAGTATTGATGTCCATCCGTAGGTCTGCGTTACAGAGTTGGCCTCCAGAGATTAGGTTCTTTGCGATAGCAGGTACATGCTTCACACCTTGAAGCGTCAGAGACTTCCCTGAAGTCAGCTTCAACACCACCATCCCGATCCCTTGCACTTCAGCTTGTGTCTGGTTCGCCACCATAACAACTTTAGAAGTTGGTGTGTAGGTGGTGAACCATTCCTTGCTTTAGCAGACATGGCAGGTGGCACCAGTATCTGCCCACCAGTCAGAGTCAGCCCCCACCGTAGTAACCTGCACAATTATTGCAACAATGTCAGAGATCATTGAAACCTTACTAGGCTCACCTTGCTGATTGTTTGGACTTAGATTTGCATTCACTCTTGAAGTGGCCCTTCTTGCCACACTTGAAGCAAGCCAATTGGGACTTTGGCTTTTGTTGTTTGAAGGAAGTCCCCTTCACTTTTAGATTGTTGGGTTCCTTCTTCTTACTGTGGGAAGCCTCCTGCTTTTCCTTAGATTCCTTGGTGTGAACCAAATTGGCGTTAGCCATCTGTTTGGACAGAGCATCCACCTTCAGTTGAGCCCTTAACTGGTACTCAACATAGATTTTTTGCAGGAGATCTTCGAGACTGATCTACAATTTCTTCCTATGCATATTTGCATAGAACTTGCTCCAACCAGCGAGGAGCTTAGAGATGATCCCTCCAACAACAAACTTGTCGATAAAAGGCATCCCCTCATCTTCCAACTTCTGTCACAGCTTCAGGAACTCCTTCACCTGCGGTAGCATAGTCTTCACTACCAAAATAAGTCATATCAGCGACGTATGTAGCGACTCCAAACAAAAACGTCGCTATTTTTTGGGGTTTTAGCGACGTTTATGCAAGACGTCGCTGTTTGTCGCTGACAGCGACTAATAGCGACGTCTAGCGGCTGTAATTTGTTAAATGAGAATAGGCGTCGCAAGTTCGTCGGTACACGTCGCAGATTCAGCGACGTGTAGCGACATAATTTATGTAGCGTCGCCGTTTCATAAATACCAGCGACGTTTAGCGACGTTCTAGAATTACGTCGCTAATATTTTCATATAGCAAGGGTTTCGCTTTTCGATCTTTCACAAAATTTCCCCCCAAATATTTCGTGCCCTCCTCCTCCGCGACGCCCCTCCGGCGATTTCCCTCCTCCGGCCTCCTCCTCCGCGGCGCTTCTTCGACGATCTCCCTCCTCCTTCTCCTCCTCCTCCTCCTCCTTCCTCAGGTAGCTCCGGATCAGGTAACTCTCCCCCCCGCTTCCCAGTTTTTCCTCGTCTTCTAGCTCTCTCTCGCTTGTAGTTCGTGTCCACGAAAGCGTGGACTCGCTGCTGGGGACACGAGACTCACAGTGGACTCGCTTCTAGTTTGTGTGACACCTATTTTGTTGGTTTGGATACGTCGTGTCCCACTGTATGGACACGAGACTCACAGTTGACTCGCTTCTAGTTCGTGTGACACCTATTTTTTTGGTTTGGATACGTCGTGTCCCACTGTGTGGACACGAGACTCACAATGGACTCGCTTCTAGTTCGTGTGACACCTATTTTGTTGGTTTGGACACGTCGTATCCTACTGTGTGGACACGAGACTCACAGTGGACTCGCTTCTAGTTCGTGTGACACCTATTTTATTGGTTTGGACACGTCGTGTCCCACTGTGTGGACACGAGACTCACAGTGTGACACCTATATACTGATACTGGAAGTTTTTTGGGCATATCAACTGTCAATTTGATGTTTTGCTTGGATTCGAATTCTAATTTAGGGTTCGAGCCCTATTTACTAATACTGGGAGTTGTTTTTGGGCTTTTTCAGGATTTTGAAATGATGAATAAATTGACTAATAATTATTATCGAGCTCTATAAAATTTCAGCTATGTCACGAAGGATGGATATTAATCCTGTGAGTGAGTTTTCTCCTAAGTATTCTCGACAGTTGAGAATGATTTAGCTCACTGACATTACTGAAATATGGAATGATTAGTGTAGGATATGTTGGTCAGGTTTTGGCAGAGTCAGCTATGTCACGAAGGATGGATACTAATCCTGAATACCATATTTTAAATCCTACAATGCTGCTTAGTTGAAAGTCTTATAATTAGACTTTCTGTTCAGTACCCTTTGACTGCTTAGTTGAAAGTCTTAATTAGTAGTAGATAATCTATGGTACGACATCGTGATCAGGACATAGTCCCTGCAGCCATTCGACTGGCGAGGTATAAACTATGTAGCCGTAGATAAAGTTGACTGTCCTCCTACCCCCATCCCTCGGCAATGATGATACGACAACCTATCACTACATCTTTTAGTAGTAGATAATGTCTTAGTATTACATTATGTGGGTTCATCTTGATTCTGTTACATCCTTCAGATACTAGATTCGATAAGAACATATACTACACAATATGTACAGAACATAGATGATTCAAACTAATGTATGCTAGAATGCATTTTGGGTTGTGTTCTGAGCCATTCGTCCCCACACTTGGCAATTATACAGAACCGTTTGTGGATATACAATCGTCATCATGATGAATTATTATCTGTGTCAATCTTTGCAGAATTATCTTAAAATGGATATGAATTACTATCTGCGGAACTGTTTATGGATGTACAATCGTCATCCTGATAACATGTGCGGTATGCGGGATGAATTTATACAGGGTGTGCAACAGTTCCTGCAGTTTGCCAAGGCGTTCCCTCAGTACATGGACCGTACAAAAATTAAGTGTCCATGTATGAGATGTCGCAACTTGAAATATCATTCGGAAGTGGATGTGACATATCATTTGTATTCGAGGGGTTTCATGCCAAATTATTATCAGTGGACCGCACACGGAGAACTTGTGTCTTTAGCCTCCGAGCCGGAGCCTTATGTGGAGCCTTATGTAGATATCCACGAGCATGCTGATTACGACCAAGGGTGGACGAACATGGTTTTCGATGCTGCGGGGCCTAGTTTCGATCCGAACAATCAATATGCAGCTGAGGAGGCACCGAATGCTAATGCTGCAAAGTTCATGGAGTTGCTGGAGAATGCAAGGACTCCGTTATATCCTGGTTGTGATGACCATTCACCGTTGGAGGTGGTTACAAGATTGTTGAGCATAAAATCATATTTTAACATGTCTCAAGAATACTACAACCGAATCCTGGAGTTAATTATAGATATATTGCCGGAGGGTGGCAAGTTACCTAAAGACTTCTACCGATCCAAGAGAATGGTGAGATCGCTCTGGATGGGGTATGAAAAAATTGATGCATGTCGCAACGGATGCATGTTGTACTATAAGGACGACAAGGATGTAGACGCCTACAGATTTTGTGGTGCCGATCGCTTCAAGGCAACTAGTACAACAAGGACTTTTGGTGCACGCAAGCCAACAGATTCGATGCACTATTTGCCTTTGACGCCGCGGTTGTAAAGGTTGTTTATGGCAAAGGAGACAGCTGATAATATGAGTTGGCACAAGCGGAAACAAATAGATGGAGTACTGGATCATCCATCCGACGGGGAAGCATGGAAGCGCTTTGATCGAGTATATCCCGATTTTGCTTCGGAGCCGCGTAATGTCAGATTGGGGCTTTCCTCCGACGGTTTTACCCCATTTGGACTTTCGGGCTCACAATATTCTTGTTGGCCAGTGATTGTTACTCCGTACAACTTGCCGCCTTGGATGTGTATGAAGACTCCTTACATGTTCCTAACTGTTATTATTCCAGGTCCGAAGAACCCGAAGAGGAACATCGATGTGTACTTACAGCCCTTGGTAGATGAGCTGAATCAGTTGTGGGAAGTAGGTGCAACCACATATGATGTTTCCAGAAAGCAGAACTTTCAGATGAGGGCCGCACTAATGTGGACCATCAATGATTTCCTGGCCTATGGAATGTTATCGAGTTGGAGCACCCATGGTCGTCTCGCATGTCCGTATTGCATGGATCGCACTAAGGCTTTCCGTTTGAAACACGGAGAAAAACCGTGCTTCTTTGATTGTCATCGACAGTTCCTGCCAAAGGATCATCCGTACCGGAGGAACATGAATGCTTTTCGTGCTGGCGTGGTGGAGAAGTCCAGTCCACCGCCACGGTGGTCTGGGGACACGATATGGAAAGAAGTTAAAGAATTGTCAAGTGCTATTGAAGAGCCTACAGTAGGGTACAAGTGTGATGGA
This sequence comes from Iris pallida, assembly GCA_029216955.1. Taxonomy (NCBI): domain Eukaryota; kingdom Viridiplantae; phylum Streptophyta; class Magnoliopsida; order Asparagales; family Iridaceae; genus Iris; species Iris pallida. Next base: position 86,180 of record JANAVB010003822.1, on the reverse strand, counting down.
TTTGGCCGCGCTCACAACTGGACGAAGAGGAGTATATTCTGGGACCTACCATATTGGAGTGACCATCTGCTCAGACATAACCTGGATGTCATGCATATCGAGAAGAATGTATTTGACAATATAATAAATACTGTGATGGACGTAAAGGGGAAGACGAAAGATAATCCCAAGGCCAGGTTAGACTTAGAAGAAATATGCAGACGTCCAGAGTTGCATTTGATAAAGGAAGGCAGTGGGAAGTATAAGCAGCCCAGGGCCATTTTCTCACTGGACAAGGAGGACAAAGGTAAACTTTGTAGGTGGATCCAGGGCCTAAAATTTTCAGACGGGTACGTATCGAATTTGAGAAGATGTGTTTACCCGAAGGAGAACAAACTCCAGGGTATGAAGAGCCACGACTGTCACATTTTTATGGAGAGGTTAATCCCGATTGCATTTCGGGAATTCTTACCTCATGTCGTTTGGGATCCACTGACAGAGCTTAGCATATTCTTCAGAGATCTTTGTTCTACTAAGTTGCTCGTCGATCGGCTTGAAAAGCAGGAGAAGGACATTGCAGTAACATTGTGTAAGCTTGAGAGGGTGTTCCCTCCTGGATTCTTCGACTCTATGGAGCATTTGCCAATTCATCTTTCATATGAGGCACGTGTTGGTGGGCCCGTCGGTTATCGGTGGATGTACCCGTTCGAGCGCCATCTAAACCACCTGAAGAGGAAGGTGAAAAATAAGGCACGGGTCGAGGGTTCTATTTGTGAAGCCTATGTCCTTGAGGAGATTGCAAACTTCTGTTCAATGTATTTCAAGCCTCATATTGCTACAAATAGAACAAGAGCTCCGAGGAACGACGATGGAGATATAGAATATAATGATGCATTATTGAAAGTCTTCAATGCTCTTGGAAAGCCTTCAGGAAAACTGAAAAAGAGATATTTGAATGATGAGGAACTAAAGGCGGCCCAATTATATATATTACTCAACTGCAAGGAGGATGAAGTGGAAAAGCTAGAGTGGTAAGTGAAAATCTTCAACATTCAAGTCATCTATTTGTTGATTCCGTTATTATAATTTAACGAGTATATCCCGATATTTATTGGTTTTCAGCAAATTTAATGATGAGGTGAGGTCAAGTAGACCATACATTGCAGATAAAGAAGTAGAAGAAGAAATGAGACTTCATTTCCCGTCTTGGTTGACTGCATATGTACGTAAAAAGCTAGTTAGAATCTTCCTCCATTCACAACTGCACAAGAAATAACTTAACATTAAACTTAATTTCGTATCTTTTCGTGTTTAGGTCGATCGTCCGGACGTCATTCTTGAGAATGAATCTATTAGAACTCTTGCCAAGGGACCAATTTATGCCGTCAAAGTATGGCCAAGTTATTGCGTGAATGGGTTTAAGTTCAAGTCAACAAATGCTGTCATCAGAGATAGCTTCCTGGATCTTGATTCCACAAAAAACAGTTGCTAGTGTATCAAATCTACAAACTACAAAGATGTCACTCCAGGCAATGATTTCTATGACGTCTTACGTGAGATCGTGGAATTGACGTACAACTATGGCATAGAGCCTGCCAAGATCGTGTTGTTCAAAGTTGATTGGTTCGATCCCATACAAGATCAAGGATGGAAAATTGACAAACATGGTCTTGTAGATATTAACTACCGTCGTCGATACCAAGGATACGAACCATTTATCCTAGCAAGTCAAGCTCAACTCGTATATCTTACAACATATCCTAGACGGGGAACAACGAGGTACGACTGGTGGGCAGTATGTAAGACTAAAGCCAGAAATACCTACGACGTCGACGAAGTGGCTTATCAGGAGGACGAGCTGCCTCTTGTACCTAATACAGTTGATGTCGACTCAGCAGAAGTTCTCCATTCAATATCTACTTGTGTAGAAGAGGTACAAGTATCCGAAGGGGAAGACGAAGGAGATGCTAGTGACGATGAGGAGGAAGAGGATGAGGAGGAGGAGGCAAACGAAGAAGATGAATTTTCAGAGGATGATTGAGAAACTGTGATTTTGATGTATTCATACTTCTGTAATCTTAAATTATGAACTATGATCACTTTTGAAAACTTAAATTATGAATTCCAATGTATGTAGATATTTCTAAATTGTCATTGTATTTATTTATATTTTCAATCATAAACTGTGATTTCGATGTATTCATATTTCTGTAGTCTTAAATTATGAACTCCAATATTATTATCAGCGTGGCAGGACGACGCGGAGGCACCTCAGGACGACGCGGAGATAGGCCAGCACGATCCGTGTCCTTAGGTGGGCAGAGAGCTCCGTTACAGGAGGATGGCTCTGGACCATCCTCTGACCCGAGCACTCCATTGTACCATACGATCTCAGGTCCGGGTGGCAGTGCACCTGCGACGAGCAGTTCCAGGCTTGCTGAGCATACTACTTCCCCTAGCCTTCCTAGCGCTGACAGCAGCATGGCGGGTGGGGAGCAGGTGGAGGAGGTAGTCCCTACTCCCGTCCGTCCCGCCCGGGCGGATCCATACCAGAGCGACCCTGCATGCGCACCTCAGGGCGAGACGAGGATGGAGATTTGGGCCGACGGTCCTACGAAGTAAGTTAAATCAATATTTTATGCATGTCTGTATATCTATATATATTCATTAATACGTCGGTTATCGTTGTATACAGATATCGTCCCTCGTCGGTACAGAGAGCGTTGGGAACATTTCTAAGGTCCAACTATGGGGGTCCGTAGATCAACTACTCGGATGCCTCGGAAGAGAGGAAGGCATTCTGGTTTGCCCACTTCAAGGTAACTAAAGATAGTTAATTTAGTATGATTAATATAATTTTAAGTATTTTTTAGAACTAATTATTTTAATTTGTAATTCTTGTAGAGGACTTATTTTTATCCACCACACCGCGTCGAGCAGATTGAGAGGCAGTTTCCTGCCGTCGCCGCCAAGTTGATCCGTGATGCTATTGACGATCAGAAAAAACGTCACCGCTCCGGAAAGCCGATTGCTGGTTGGATCACACCTGACCAGTGGGCCACGATGAGGGCTCGATTTGAGGAGCCCGAGTACAAAGAGCGGTCGGAGAAGGCGAAGGCGGCTAGGACGATGGCCGGAAAGTGGTGTGGTGGATCGATTCCTATGACGGAGCATTTCCGTCGTCTGGTATGTAATTTATTGTCAAATATAAGAATTTATTGATAATAGGAGTATATAATTTTCTATTTTACTAAAGAATAAAATATAACAAACACGCAGGTGAAGAGGGGTGAGGACGTAAACATGGTGACCGTCTTCCTGGCCACCCATCGGAAGGACAGGAAGCTCATCGACGACCGGGCTACTCAGAGCTATGTAAGTACTAATTTAGATTTCGTTAATTTTTAACACAACTTGAAGAATATACAGATAACCATATACTTAATAATAATTAAATATTTTAGACGTTTATTAGGCTAATTTAGGTAAGTACTAATGTATAGAGATACACAATGATTTCTAGGAAGAGTATGTTAGGCTACGTGATGAGCGTGCGAGTGCTAGTGCACAGGCAGAGGGAGGGGTTGGTACATCGCAACCCTCTCCGTCCCAGTCGGAGGACGAGCTCTGGAAGACCGTTGTTGGTGGTCTTCAGAGGGGTACGTACTACGGTACGGGGTCCTACGGCACATTTGTTGCGACGCAGGCATCCAGGGCTCCCTCTTCTAGTGCGCATTCACAGCCGTCACAGGCCGAATCGTCCCGAGTCGAGGAGACCATTGTCCGCCAGATTGCTGAGCTGCGCGACGATATGCTGAGGAGGATTGCTGAGCAGCAAGGGCCTCAGGAGCAAGAGGACGTTGCGTCGGTCACCGCACGCTTTGACGAGCTCGAGCGTACCGTGCAGCAAGTACAGGGGACACAGGAGTCCATTCACGACACCGTTACCAGGATAGCGACTTGCATGGAACAATGCAGCACCAGACTCCGAGCCCTAGAGGAGACACGGACGCACCCATCTCCAGCGGTTACACTGCCTCCTTCTCCAGCGGTTGCATTGCCTCCTCCTTCATCGTCGTCGGTGGTTCTTACACCGGAGCAGTATGCTTACCTTCTTTCCAGGAGCGGTGATAGGAGCGGTGATGCTCCTCCTGATCAGTCGTAGTCGGCATATACATTGTTGTGTGATGGCCCATTGTTGGGTCTTTTATGTGGTTTTACATACTTTATTCTTATGTGGACACATTATGTTTGACATTGTTACAAATTTTCATAAATCTGTGTTGATTGTGGACACATTGTGTTTCAAACGTGTTCGTGATTGTGTGTATGTGTTGTTTGATACTGTGTTCGTGATACACAGTCGTTGTTGTAACAAATGGTGCTGCAAATTCTACAAATGCTGCAATTGCTGTAATTTTTTTTAATATTAGCGACGTTCAGCGACTGTCAGCGACGTCTAGCGACGATATAAACGTCGCTAAGTACGTCGCTAATATTAATGATTACCGTCGCTAATCGTCACTAAACGTCGCTACAGGGACGTCGCTAAACGTCGCTATATGTCGGTAATATAGTGACGTTAAAAAGTCGCAGAATGTCGCCATTTGGCTCTAAAGCCAGGTCAGCATCGATGCATTTCAAGTCGCTCAACGTCGCTAGGTTACGTCGGTAAATTATGACGTTTTATGTCGCTGGCAGTCGCTAAATTAGCGACGTGGGCACGTCGCTAAAGATCGTCGCCATAGCGACGTTTGGCGACGTTTTCTTGTTTAGCGACTAGCTTAATCGCGGCTACTTGAAAACGTCGCTAAATACGTCGCTAATAGAAATTAGCGACGTATTTGCCCTTTTTAGCGACGTCTTGGCGCGTCGCTGAATTGACAGATTTTAGTAGTGCTTCTCGTCCTCAAAGAGCCATTTGTAATATTTTTTTAACCATAAATATTTTGCTCATGTTCTTGTCATCTTCGTACAGTTTTTCCAGAGACTTCCATATCTCTCTGGCAATTGTCTTCTCAGAATATGATTCTGCCATGGAGTCCTCCATAGCATTTGAAATGAGAAGCCTACAGAGGCTATTCTTCCTTCTCCATTTGGTCTGACTTTTAGTAGCAGCAATAATTGTGGCTGCAGACCCAGTTTCTGGAACAGTTCCTCGGTTAGCACGTGGTCAACTTCAGAAAGTTGAAGATTGAGGCTAACCTTCCTCTTCCAGACTTGATAGTGCTCTCCATTAAATTATTTTAACTTGTTGAAGTTAGGATTGATGAGTGAAGCACGAAAGTTTTCCATCTTGTGAAATCAAGCTTTGAGATTGTTATTCCCGGGGCGTAATTTTTTGATAGAAAACTGAAAATTATACAACACTTCGAAGAAGGTGCACGACAGAGATCCCAGAGGACTCTGAGAAACGAAATCTAATGTGTCACTTCGAAGAAGACAGAAAATTTCGTAGTGGCAGTGATGAATGTCCATTAACATTTTCGGATTAGATTAGAAACAATTCTCGTTTAGAACGAGATAAAAGCGGATGGATAGAATGGCCTGCTGGGGTGAATGATCACCGGCCCTCAAAGCTTGATTCGCCCATACAAATAGCTTCCAGGAACCAGCAAGTTCAACGGAGAACTTCGGACCACTCCGCTCTTCTGACTCCTCGGATGGCTAGGACTCTGGCGCTAAATGGCGCTAGCGCACTGATTCTCTCCACTCTTTAACTCTCTAGAAATTCATAAGGAATTGTTCTGAATCGAACTTAGTTCCTGAGAGAGAGAGAGGAGAGAAGCTTATATAGGCCAGCACTGTAACCGACCAGTTAGCAAAATATTCGGGACGTGGAAAAAAACTGCTCCGAACGTTCTGTAACCGCTCAAATCGTGCACAGACACGATTTAAGCCAACTGGTGCACAGCGCACGCCAATTGCGCACCGGTGCCAATTGCGCCACCTGCTCCAGCGTGCACATGCGCACCGCGCGAAGTGCAAAGTGTGCCACATTACGTTTCATGAGCCCATGAGCCCGAGTCCGAGTAGCTAGGTCCCAACGGGACTTAGCTCCAATGGAATAAATTCCAAGAGCAAAAAATCATCAATGCTTTCTTGTTAGTTTAGCCTTTTTTCCACTAGAAAAATACCTCCCACCACATGTGCATCTCTAAACAAACAAAGCTTATATATAGCGATACTCCTCATTTGGCCTAGCCAATGTGGGACTATTTTTCATTGTGAAAAAGGCCAAATACCAACAACTTCCGTTCTTGTCGTCGATTCAGTGGGGATTGGGAGGCGGTGCGTAGGCCTGGGTTTTCTCGAGGGATACGGGCAAGGGTACTGAGGGTGGCCGCGGGGAATGCTGACGAGGTGGTCTGGCCCGAGAGGGGTGCTCGGATGCTGTCGGTTGATCGGGGTGCAGTCGGGTGCTCAGTCGGTTTAGGAGGGAGCTGAACGGAGGCGGCTGAATGGTCGGCCGAGAATGACGGAGTGGCCAGATGGGTGCACTCGGGGGCGGGTGGCTAGTAGGTTACGGCCGGATGGGTGAGCTCGGTGTTGAGCGTTGGTGGGAGCGGTAGAGTCGGTGTAAGGGGGATGGTGTATGCGATGTTGTCTGGTGTTGTTAGCCAGGTGATGGGGGAGATTGGTCGGTTGGGCAGCAACGGAGGCTAACTGGGATGGGTGGGTTGAAACAGAGGAGGAGAGTTATGCTTGGAGAGGAAGATGGAGAGAATAGTTGCGGATAAGGAAGGCGTTTGGTGTGCGATATATTTTTTTATTCTTGACAAAATTTAGGGTGGTTATTTATTAGCATGTTTGTTTGGACTATAAAAAATTTATTTTCGGGAATTAAAAATAACCAAATAAATAGTTTATCCATAAAACATGAGAATTTTATCTCTTCAAATTAGGTGGCTATATCTTTTTGTTCGCACAAAAAAATTTGTTTAAATATTTTTCATTTCTTTTTTTGATCATTTTTAACGTTATTATCATTATTTTAGTTTTTTTATCGTTTTTTGTCGTTTTTGTTTTTTTTCCTTTTTGTCGCTTTATAAGTAGTTTTTGTCGTTTTATCGTTTTTATCATTTTTTTGTCGTTTTTTGTCATTTTTGTCTTTTTAGTATTTTTTGTCATTTTGTCCCTTTTTTGGTCTTTTGTTGTCTTTTGTCGTTTTGGTACTTTTTTATTCTTTTTGTCGTTTTTTGTCACTTTTTTTTATCGCTTTTGGTCTTTTTTGTCTTTTTTGTCGCTTTTTACATTTTTGTCCTTTTTGTAGTAGTTTTTTGTCATTTTTGTAATTTTTGTCTTTTTTTTGTCGTTTTTGGTCTTTGTGTGTTCTTTTTTTGTCATTTTTTGCTTTTTGTCGATTTTGTCGTTTTTTGTCGCTTTTGGGTTATTATGGTCCTTTTTGTCGTTTTTTGTCTTTTTGGATTTTGTTGTCGCTTTACTTCATTTTTTGTTTGTTTGTTTTTGTCAATTTTTTGTCATTTTTTCTTTTGATTGTTTTTTGTCATTTTACCACCCCCCTCCCCTCCCCCCATTTTGACGTTATTTCATTTTTGGATTTTTTTTTTCATTTTTTATCAAATTTTTTGGGTAATATTTATATAGTCACCAAACAGGGGAATACAATTTTCTAAAAAATTTAATTACTTGAAATTTGATTCCTGAAAATATAGAATTTTCGGTTATATAGCATTCTGAATACCAAACGTCCCCTTAGGAGGAGAAGAGTCGTGTGGTGGAATTGATAGGGCGAGAGAGTTGTTTAAAGGGGGTGTTTAGTTGTCCGAAAGTGGGCTGGATCTGACACTTTTTGTAACTCATCTGAACTCGTCGGAATTCAGTTGTTTTGTTACCATACTTGAAAAAGATGGTTTTCGTTTGAAGTAACATTCAGCAGTTTCCTGTCCTCCTCCCTATTTTCACCTTTCACATCCTAGCATTTTAGGAGGAAACTCATCTTGTGAAGTATGGAGGAAAGAGGGAGAAGTGAGAGGGAGTTTTTTTTTTCTCCAGAGTGAGTGATGAACGAAGTGATGGTGCTATCGACCGGATGCTCCGGTGGCGGAAAGGGTTACACATAGGTGGTGGCGCTGGTGCTGGCGGCAATACGGAGGTTGGGGGCTTCGCTGCAGTTTGGTGACGGCAGCGCCGAGGCCATGGCGAAGCTCCGGTCGTAAAAAAATAAAAAAAGGAGGATACGGGACATTCCGAGGCATGGGAGCACGCGGGGGACGGTCGCGGTAGGGTCGTAGGGGTCGAGGTATATGGGGCATTCTGGCACGTCCTTTACGTTGGTTGCTTTCTCTCCTCCTATTGTTGAAGATGATATTTTTTTTGTTGGTGGCGGTCACTAGGAACTTGTTATTGAAGATATTTTTTGCAAAGTTTGGTTTGCAACAACGTGTAGAACTCAAACTGTGGACTCCGCACATGAATTTTTCTTTATCGCAATTTTTTCCTGAAAAAAAAGAAGGAAAAAAACCCATGGGCGTAACATAATTTGATTAGTTCACATTTTGATTTAAACCTAATAATACAATTAATTTGATTAGTTAATAAAAATGGTGCTAATGTAATTTGTCAATAAAATTTGTCTTCAATACATTTTTTAAAAATTTATGAAATTTTTTGTTTATATTTTAGAAAATTCACATTACTAATTATATGTCAATTACTTGTGTGAAATAAAAATCTATATTAAAATATTTACGTTTAAATGAAAATTATTTGTGTAAAAAAATTGGAGATAAGCATATTCCGGTTTACCACATCTTCAACCAACATCCGCTTTTAATAACCATCCAAACAATCCAATTCCTTTTTTTTTTCACTTTTAACAACCATCCAAACAACAAAACTCTTTTTTTTCACTTTCATATCTTCCAATTCCCACAACCATACAACTTTTGGAAAGTCAAAATTTATGCATACCATTGCGTACGCAAACTCCATTTTTTCACTTTTGCACTTTCGTACACTTTCGTGCAACCAAACAGGTCCTGGGTGTTTGGTTGTCCGAAAGTGAACTGGATCTGGCAATATTTTTGTAACTCGTCGGAGTTCAGCTTTTTGGTTACCATACTTGAAAAAGATGGTTTTGGTTTGAAGTGACAGTCAGCAGTTCCTGTCCCCCTTCCTATTTTCACATTTCACATCTTAGCATTTTAGGAGGAAACTCATCTTGTGAAGTATGGAGGAAAGAGAGAGAGAGAGAGAGAAGTGAGAGAGTTTTTTTTTTTTCTATAAAGTGAGTGATGAACGAAGTGATGGACATCGCTGTTGCTGAGGGCGATACGGAGGTTGGTGGCTTCACTGCGGCTCGGTGATCGCGACGACAACGTCATGGTGGAGCTCCGGTCGAAAAAAAACTGGGAGCATACGGAACATTCCGGCGCATTGGAGCACACGGGGACGGTCACGGTAGAGTCGTAGGGGTCGAGGTATACGGGGCATTTTGGCGCGTCCTTTCCGTTGGTTGCTTCCTCTTCTCCTCCGGTTGTTGAAGATGACATTTTTTTTGTTGGTGGTGGTCACTAGCAGAACTGTCAAGGTGAGTCAGGCCCGTTGGGCCGGCCCGCCCCGTCATACAAAAAGGTGGGTTGACTCACTAGGAACATGTTGTTGAAGATGATATTTTTTGCAAAGTTTGGTTGGCAACAACATGTAGAACTCATGACATGAGAAAAACAAAACTATAACTCCTCTTCTCGAATTTTCAAAAAAAAATATTTATTCTATTTTTAGCAAATATTTTGAGTTAGAAAATAAATTTCACTTTGAAATTCTTTTATTTGACGAAAGAATTTGTCAAAATTATTTTAAAATAAGATTTTGCATTTAATTATATATATATTTTACATTGTAGAGATTTGAATTTATAAGATACCTTTTAAATGCTATTTGATCATATGGATTGATTTTGATTAAGTTAGAATTATGGGATTCGATAAATATTTGATTTAAAACCTTTATAAGATTTGGTTTTTAAATGATTTTAAAAATCATAATTAGTTTAATAAAAATTATTTTCTAGAAATTTTGTTATTTAAAATATGTTATTATTTTTGTCTATAAAAATTTGGTTTCAAAAGTGGTTTTGAAAATCATAAGTATTTTGACCGTAAAATTATTTAAGACAAGAAGTTTCTAATTTATCTACTTATTTTTAAATAAGATTTTGATTAATCTAGACTTGGAATTCATTTGATTCAAATTAATGTATTAGAATTATATTAAACTAGTTTTAAATATTTATTTGATTTTAGATTAATGAGTATTGCATTAGATTTGATTAATTAAATTATGAATATTTTATTTGATTTAAATTATGATAAGATTTATCTTTAAAGTATAGGTTTTTAAAATCACTTATAGGATGAGATTAAATAAAGGCTTAATTACAATTTGATACCCTCAACTATGTCGATTTTTCAAGTTGATATCCTAAAATTTTTTACTCAACAAGTTAATACCATCAACTATTATATATTTTCAATTCTATACCCTAAAACTAAAAAACCCCAAACTACCCCCCTGCACTTCTCTCCCCTATTCCACCCACCCCTCTGCCCCCACCCCCCATCCGGTCCCTGCCTGCCCTCGCTCCCTCACCCACCCCGCAACCCCACCCGATGGGGACGGGGGTGGCTAGAGGGGGGCAGCGGGGGGCACTGCAGGAATACTTACAGTGGAAGTTTCCTGATGAGGCCGTTTGGTAAACCGTAAGTGTAGGAAAATATGGATTTAGACTTTCATGTGGGGAAGAGTGATAGGAATCCATTCACTTTCTTGTCCCCCTAGTAGGGGACAAATGTGTTTGGTTGGAATAGGAAAGTGGAAAGTGGGAAATGAAAATTAGATAAATGTGTTTGGTTGAGATAGGAAGTGAAAAGTAAAAAGTGGAAGAGTATTTTATAATAATAATAAATTATGGTTAATTCACAATACAATGTAATAAATTAAATAATTAGTTTAATAAATTAAGATAATTAATTAGTAACTAATTAAAAATTTATCAACTCAAAATTAATTACAAACCAATTAAGAGGTTATATTTAAAACTCCAACTATTTAGTATTAATTACTATAATTATTTTGAGATTATTTATCTAATTATTTACTATTAATTGAGAAAGCTGACTTAAATAAACTGTTAATTACATTGATTATATTAATGATCTAACTATTCTTTCCATTTTAAAAAAATTTAGTGCAGCTGTTAGCAAAAAAGTTAGTGTGTCTGTTAGCAAAAAAAACTATTAATTACATTAATTATAGTACTATTAAACTTGTCAATAATGCGGCTGTTAGCAAAAAATATTAAAATTACTGTTAGCAAAAATATTAATTATATTAATTAGCAAGAAATTAGTGTGGTTGTTACCAAAAAAAATAAAATCTACAACTAATTAAGATTTTTTTTTTGAAAGAAAAGTAAAAAAAAAAATTGAAAAAAAAAAAAAACAAACTCCCACCCACATCCGGCTGCCAACTCCGGATGTGGTTCCCATGAAATAACCCCTCCTTTTTCCACCCTCTTCCGCCGACAGGAACTGGCAGTGCCAGTTCCTTTCCCTCTTCCCTCTCCCAACTAAACACCCGATTTACACTTCTATCCCTCTCTTTCCATAAATGATGGAATCCACGTCCACTTCAAGGTTACCAAACAGCACCTTAACTCAATTCCAGGTTCCATGGGTCCTTGATTCTATTTTGAATTAATATTTTGACCATACACAAAAAAATTATCATCAGAAAAATTCTAACATATGACAATAACTTGTGATGTTCTAATTAGCAGGGCAAGCAACATCAAAGGCTAGTGATCATGCCATGCATATAAACAAGTACAATGTTAGTACATTAAACTACTTCCTACGTACTCCGTGCTGCTTCATTATTTTTCATTGATTAACTTTCTGACATCAAATTTGTTATGTTCGCTTTAGGGCGTAAAATGGATTTGGTTTTGGATTTGGATTTAAAAATCCAAAATTTAAATCAAAATCAAAATCATAGATTTTTAAATCCAAATCCAAATCCAACTCCAACCAAACATAGAATTCGGTAAACTAGAATTATGACTAATAATTATGATAATAAAATATTATTTAATACAATAATAATTAATTAATTAATTAATATTATTATATTATAGTTGATTAATAATTAAATTATTATTATAATTATAAAAATAGTTATGATTAACAAATTATTAATTAAGATTATAATGATGATTATATGCTAATAATAAATTATAAATTAAAATTTTAATAATATATTAATTATTAAATAATAAATTATTAATACCGATGAAAATTATGATTAATGTATTATCAATTAAGATTATAATAAAATAGTAACTAATAATTTATTATTAAGAATATAATTAAGATAGTCTAAATATTTAATTAATATTATAATTAAATATTTATTTATAAGTTATTAATTAAAATTATAGTTATGATAAATAAATTATTATAATTATGATAAATAAATTATTATAATCAAGATTAATTATAATAAATAAATTATTAATTGAGATTATATTTATGATTAATAAATTAATCAATTATTAATTAAGATTATAATAAGACTATGATTATAATTAAAGATTATAATAATTGTGATTAATAAATTATTATAATTATGATTAATAAAGGTATAAATTATTAAATAAGATTATTATAAAATATTAAAATAAAATTTCTAAATTATTAATCAAGATTATAATTATAATTGATAAATTAATAAGTTAATAAGTTATTAATTAAGATTATAATGAAAGATTATTAAATTATAAATTATTAACTATGATTATAATTGTGATTAATATATTAATAATTAAGATTATTTTAAAATAGTAATTAATGAACTATTAATTAATATTATAATAAGACTAATAAAGTTTTAATTATGATTACAATTGAATATAAATTAATAAAATTATTAATTAAGATTATAGTTATGATTAGTAAATGAATATATTATGATTATAGTTATGATTAATTAAATTATAAATTATTAATTAAGATTATTATACGATATTAAATGATAAAGTGTTAATTAATAAATTATAAATTTAGATTCTAATTATGCTAACTAACTATTAGTTATAAAAATATTTACTTTTTATAACAAAAATAATGACTAATTTTAATTTATTATAAATTAAATATTTTAAAAAAATAATAATTGTAAAAAAAAATATATAAAACATAACGAATTATTAATTTATTAATTAATTTATTAATTATTAATTAGTTTTAACTAAATATTTAATATAACAACGAAATTATTAAAAAAATATCTATTTTTCTCAAAATCCAACTTTCTTTCTTCCAAATCCAAAATTTGGATTTGGATATCTTTCCATATATAAATCCATCTCCAACCAAACATAGGATTCCATGGATTTAACTCAAAATCCATAAAATCCTAAAATCCACCACCAAATACGATTTACCAAATGGACCCTTAGCCAACGACGGACACAGGGAAGCAAATGAAACACCCTTTGACGGACAAGACAAGCGTGCGCGAGAGCAAGAGACGTTAGAAGCCTCCGTGCGACAACGCCAAGAAGCAAAATCCGTTAATGCTCGATGGATCGAGCCAGATGTTGAGGGTGAGCAATCGATTTTAGCACGCGCGCTCGTTTGTTGTCCTCATTTCGTACATATCGGCAGGCTATGAAAGGGAAGGAGTGTAGTTTTGAATTTTTATGAGGGGTATTTTTGTCAAAAAAATTTCAGGGTATCAAGTTGTACCAAAAAAGTTTAGGGTATCAACTTGAAAAATCGAAATAGTTGAGTATCAAGTTACAATTAAGCCTTAAATAAATGAGAATACTTGTTAGTATACTACTAGAGTAAATATTTTTACTAGTACCCTATTTTGTATTTTAAATAATTCAACTTGTCTAAATCTAATTTCCACATTCTTATGCAACTTTTATTTTCGGTTATGGAACTTCTATTTTTACCTCGTTATTGTTTTCTGCTTATCCTAAACCGACATATCCCTGCAGAATCCGTTCAATTTAAATTCATGATAATTAATTCCTATCTATATACATAGCTATAATTATATCTACATAAATGTAGATATATACCATATCCTTCTCTATTCTCTATGACCTTATCCAAACTTTCTCCATCTATGTATATACATATGCGAAACACACACACACACACACACACACACACACACACACACACACACATATATATATATATATATATATATATATATATATATATATATATATATATATCAAATGACCTCTAGCCTAGTGGTTAAGAGAGATGCATGCGGCCCAAGTGGTCAGGAGTTCGAATCCCAATGGGAGCGATTCCAGAAATAATTTATCTGATTCCAAATATATATATATATATATATATATATATATATATATATATATATAGAGAGAGAGAGAGAGAGAGAGAGAGAGAGAGAGGAGGGATCCACAAGCATCCACATGCTATCCACCATTGGATGCCCCAAGCATCCACATGCTATCCACCATTGGATGTCGTTTAAGTCATAATCTTAACTGTTGATTTAAACCATTCAAATCAATGGTTAAGATTATATGACTTAAACAACATCCGACGATTGTTAACATGAAGATGCGTGGGGATGTAAAAAATAAGGGGATACAGATCCCTCCTCATATATATATATATATATATATATATATATATATATATATATATATATATATATATATTTTAGAACCAGGTAAATTGTTTCTGGAATCGATCCCACTGGGATTCGAACTCCTGACCACTCGGATCGCATGCATCTCTCTTAACCACTAGGCTAGAGGTATGCGATCCGAGTGGTCAGGAGTTCGAATCCCAGTGGGAGCGATTCCAGAAACAATTTACCTGGTTCCAATATATATATATATATATATATATATATATATAGTGACCACAACCACCACCTCTCCCCTCTATCTCCGACTCCTCTATAGCCATCGCCACCACGCCGTAGCGAGCCCGCAGCCACGACAAGCACCATCCTCGACAAACCAATTCACCACCACCACGAAACCATCACCGTCATCTTCACCTTAGCCACAACCACCACTGACCACAACCAACACCACTATCACCACCGTATCGTCGTGTCCGTGTATACTACATCTAAATCAAGTCAATTTAAATACATCACATAATACAATTCCTTATGTCTAATACACCAAACGCGATCCACAAAATCACCCCCCCTCTGTGTCCAAAAACATCAGGACACGCCACACCATCAGAATACACAAAAATCAAAATATAATCCTAACCTTCCCCTCCACGCGCCGCCGGCGGGCTCGCATCCACGCACTCGTCTGGCCAACCCCGGCCAGTTTCTTTCCCGTGCGCCTCACCCGGAGGTTCTGACTCGCCTCCTAGTGGAACCCCATGAACATCGCCTCCACATTGAAGTTAGCGCCACCGTCCGCGCTTTTCCACTGGACCTCCTCCACACGGGTCGGCCGCCAAGCGCCGGAGCGCCTCGACAACTCCTCCTTCGAGTCCGCTCGAGCCAGCAGCACCGCTGGCGACCCTTTCCCTCAACTGCTCGACCGCGCACGTCATCTCCGGCGTCTGCCATCGACGTTGTGCCGCACACACCGGAGCTCAGGCGAGCTCTCCGTACCGGTGCGACTTGACCTCCCCTGTAAGCTTTTCTCTCCCATTCCTTTTCGTTCCTTCTCTTTCCTTATGAGAACCCTCTAATAGCTATTTATTATTTTTAGGAAGGATTTATGAAATGCCCAAAAACTAAAAAAGTTTTATGTAAAACCCACCGCTAAAAAAACTTTCATCGCGTGCCCAAAATTAGAGAAACTTATCCAAAGCGGGTTCCAAATGACCATTTTGCCCTTCATTTTAATTTATTGAAAACACCCACGAAACTGCTCTTAAAAAAAATGTTTCGATACTTCATCTTCTTCCATACGCTGCTCACTTTCGAATCTAGGTTTTCTCCTCAAAAATCTTCAAAAACTCGTCGAAAAATTTCGGAAGGACCGGGACAAACGGCAAAAGTGCTAAAACGGAGGTCCAAACATCATTTTTTTGCGATTCTAAAATTTTGGAAGGCCGTCTAACGGTGAAGCGGTTACTTTCAGTCTCCTCGACGATACGCTCATTTTGCGACAAACGGGACCTCGTTTCGACCTCCCAGTCAAAAGTTATGGCTCTCCAAAGTTTCAGTTAACCATAAAATGCAGGAGAATGGTCATTCTCCGTGTTAGAACACAAAAAATATTAATTTCGCATGAGGGTGGTCATTTTCCGTCTTAATTTACACGGAGAATGCTATTCTCCGTTTTATTTAACACGGAGAATGACATTCTCCGTCTTAATTTACACGGAGAATGACCATTCTCCGTGCTAAATTACACGGAGAATGACTATTCTCCGTCTTAATTTACACGGAGAATGTCATTCTCCGTGTAGTTTATCACGAAGAATGGTCATTCCAGTGTTAAAACACAGGAGAATGACCATTCTCCGTGTTAGAAACACGGAGAATGCCATTCTCCGTGTTAAATAAAACAGAGAATGTTATTCTCCGTGTTAAATAAAACGGAGAATAACATTCTCCGTGTAATTTAACACGGAGAATGGTTATTTCAGTGTTAAAATGCAGGAGAATGGCATTCTCCGTGTTAAATAAAACGGAGAATGACCATTCTCCGTGTTAAATAAAACGGAGAATAACATTCTCCGTGTAATTTAGCACGGAGAATGGTTATTTCAGTGTTAAAACGCAGGAGAATGGCATTCTCCGTGTTAAATAAAACGGAGAATGTATCATTCTCCGTTTTAAATAAAACGGAGAATGACATTCTCCGTGTTAATTTACACGGAGAATGGTCATTCTTCGTGTTAAATAAAATGGAGAATGGTCATTCTCCGTGTAATTTAGCACGGAGAATGGTCATTTCAGTGTTAAAACGCAGGAGAATGGCCATTCTCCGTGTTAGAAACACGGAGAATGGCATTCTCCGTGTTAGAAACACGGAGAATGGCATTCTCCGTGTTAATTTACACGGAGAATGGTCATTTCCAGTGTTAAAACGTAGGAGAATGGCCATTCTCCGTGTAATTTAGTTTTTTCAGGAATAAAGAGTTTCGTTCTTCTTTCAAAGCGATGATAATTCTTATGGAAAAGAAGAAGAAAGATCTTCTCTCCACAATTGACGTCGATGAAGATGATGATGATGGTGATGATGATGACGAGCGATGATCTGAGTTCGATCGAAGAAAAGCACACCGAACTACGAACGATCTTTGCGATCTCTGCTGAAGATGAGAGCAATGGAATTCAGATTTTTCGTGAAAAAGAAGAAGACGAAAATCGCAATCCAGATCTGAGTTTTTTGAATTCAAATACATATAGATGACCAATTCGTGCGGAGGGGTAGTTTCGGTATTATAAAAATAGCAGTTTCCAGCGGGTGGCATCTAAAAGGGAATCTTGGAATATTTAACGTGAAAATACTTAATTCTGGACATTTCATAAAACTCATCCAGCGGGTGGGCATTTCATAAAAGCCCATCCCGAAATTGGGTTTCTCAGCAATTTCCAGTTATTTTTATTGTATTTTAGTTTTTATTTTATTTCTCTTTTGCTTGTGGGCCAGATTAATGGGCTAATTAATGGCATGAATTTGAGCCTGAGATTGTGCTAGAGGATTTTGAATTTTTCTTGGGTAGTTGTATAGTCCAAATAATTATTATTATGTATTATTTTGTTATTGGGTTTTTAAGTTGGGCCATATGTTCATATATATTAAGTTTACATCTAATAGGTATTATAAGACTAATTTATTTGTTGGGCTATATATATATATTATTTTGGGCCTTGGGCCTCTAGAAATAATAGCTAATTAGTTATTATTATAGTTATTTTGTTATCTAATATTGTTATTATTTATTGTCTCTTTTTATCATTATGTGGCCAGATAGGTTTTAATGAAATATTTTCCAAGATTATATTATAATTTTGGGCTGAGCCTACATTTGGGGATTTAATATTTATATAGTTTTTTTTTGTTAATAGGTTTTGGACTTTTGATTCTAGTTGAATATATGCATTCATTGGACAAATTAATATTATAATAATTATTATTAAGCTATAGCAGTAATAGTTTGGTTTTATATTAAATGTTTTATGGGTTAAAATTCGGGCTTAAGCCCTATAACTAATTTCAGTTAATATAGATTTTCTTACAAATTTTATATGAGTATTAATATAATAAAAGTCTTTTCTTAAATAAGTTTGTATATTTCCAAATATATTTCCTAAATAGTAAATTGTTATATAGTTTTGAGCCTAAATAATCTTTTAGAATTTTTTATAATTTCTAAGTTAATCTATAAATACTCTACAAAGATTATTGTGATCTATATTATCAATTGACTTCCAATTCTAGATATAATTTCTTAATAGAGATGAATACTTTCTAAAGGGTACATGTATATTTTATAAGAATAATTTTTAATCAACTCCTTTCCTGATTAGAGTAGTCAATCTTTGACCGTGACTAAACGTATTCCTATTTTTCTTGTGAACCCGAACTCCATCACATCGACCATAGCCAAATGGACTATCCTGGACCCAACGGGATTATCAGTTTCACCAGCAAAGGACCACATGTGAATATATTTTCTGATAGTTTTCATGTTTGATAACTTCTATGATTCGTATATTTAGTATTGTCTTACATTAATTTTTTGTTGATTCTCGACACGATGTAATAGTTATGGATTCTTTACATGTTTTTCGTGACTGATGTATTACCGTATTCATGACCTGTTTGAATCCATAAGTACTAGTCGGACGATAAAATACTCTAGTAGACATGTAAATAAACCCAGGACTATCCTCCGTGTCTATTCGTGCCTGATAGCAATCGTACACTTCATGTACAGGGTGCCAAATTTATATCACGCTCTCAGATCCAGAATACTGGAGAGCGGGGGCAAACACAGCCAGCTACGTATAGAAGTGTATTCCACCTCCATATACGGTCACGGCTGTATAGATATATGTGGGTTTATCTACAAGCCATCAGTCTCTTATGGTCAAAAACAAGCCTAGTGTCTCAATCTCAAGCAAGCAAGTAAACGAAACAAGATGGTAGATCATCAGATATACAAAGTAAGGCGTCCCAAACAATACATATTCAGATGATCATGAAGCTAGTCATACAAAATGCGAGGACTAGGAAGAGTTTCAGTCATACATGATCAACCCTAGGATTTGTTAATCATGTTACAGCCCGTAGGCAGACAAGAAATATAAGTATTCAACAAGAGCTAACACTTGCTCGGCGGCTAAACGCCTCAAAAGAATAATTTATACTAGAGTGGAAGAGCAAAATAAAATCCACTCGTTGCCAAGGTTTCTTCTAGTGATCACCATCTGGTTGGAATGCAGGTAGAACCTCGGGTGCTGCTCCGAAATCTGGCCATACAAAACCAGCTGGGTCAGACCCCAGAAAGAGCAAGTGCCACAAAGGAGGCTTCACTTAAGAACTAAAACCAGCATATTAGCACATGAAAATATAAATGATGATAAAAGACATGAGTTAGAGAAAACAGGATGATAAACGATAAGATAACTAAAGGACTATTTCGGTAACTAAGTTACAACCCGTAAAGCAAACAAGGACCGGGGTTGTAACCCTTCACTTGAATAGAACTTAGTCTCAAACCAATTATCGATAAGTAAGCATAAACAAGCGTGTCATTAGATAGCCATGTACTGGATCTAGGCAAGACTAGAAAAGATAGGACTCCATCCAACATTCATGGCCAAGCAAAGAGTACGGCTTGATACTTTAACTAACTAGGGTTATCACAAGCCTAGTTACTAGCAAGATGCAATGAGAAATTCCTATGGCCACAAGCCCTGCAGACGATCCAGGTTATCCAGTCGCAAGTTACAAGGATTTATAGTGGATACATCGCCCAGGAGACAAATGTATCCCATGTACATAATAGTGGGTACATCGCCCAGGAGACAAATGTACCCTATTAGGTGACTTAAGGGTGCAGGACATGAAAGGGTGCATATTACTTATTTCAAGAAGTGCCCCACATGACAGTAGGCTGGAAATGTGCCCTACTCGACGGCAGGCTACAAGTCCATCAGGGAAGGCGTCCAGATAACGGAATTGCTTGTAGCCGAAATATCTCTATCTATATGAACTACTTGATCAATCTAATCATTAATCCTAGCCAGATTCAGTATGAATTCCTGACCATGGGAAATCAGGAATTCATGTCCTAGACATGATGCGAGACAAGACTGGTAGCTTATACAAGCACAATCAATACAATCACCCACGGTGTCATGATGAGAATTTACTAGCAAGTCGAGATAGCCGTCGTAACAGCATTCAAGATTACAAGTTAGGCTTACTTATCAAGATTACTTGTCAAGAGTGCGCCACGACGAGCCACTATCAAGATTACTTATCATGTCAAGAGTACGTCACGACGGACCACCATTCAAGAATTATCATGTCAAGGTTGCTTGTCAAGAGTGCACCACGACGGATCATTATTTAAGAGTTATCATGTCAAGTTACTTATTAAGAGTGCGCCTTAACAGGCCATTATCAAGATTGAGAGAAACATGCATAAAAATAGCTAGTAACATATTCTTGAAGCCAAGAAAAAGATCTACAACTTTTATGTTGTAAGTTGGGAGAGATTCTGACCACAAATCAGCCAAATAGGACAAGAAAACAGCCAAAATAGGCATTATACAGCCACGGTAGATGGGTCTCATGCGGCAGTGGATGGGTACCCATCCATGCGGTAGGGTCGATGGGGAGCCATCCATGCGGCATGGTCGATGGGGAGCCATCCATGCGGCAGGGTCGATGGGGAGCCATCTATGCGACGGGGTCGATGGGGACCCATCCATGCGGCAGGGTCGATGGGGTGCCATCTATGCGGCTGGGTCGATGGGGACACATCTATGCGGCTGGGTCGATGGGGACCCATCCATACGACAGGGTCGATGGGGTGCCATCTATGCGGCTGGGTCGATGGGGACACATCTATGCGGCTGGGTCGATGGGGACCCATCCATGCGGCAAGGGTCGATGGGGTGCCATCTATGCGGCTGGTTCGATGGGGACCCATCCATGCGGCAGGGTCGATGGGGACACATCTATGTGGCTGGGTCGATGGGGACCCATTCATGTGGCAAGGTCGATGGGGTGCCATCTATGCGGCTGGATCGATGGGGACCCATCCATGCGGCAAGGTCGATGGGTGCCCATCCATCTCTAAAAATCTAAGAAGGATGGCAATGGAACCCATAGCTTCCAAGCTCCATAAAACCTTCAATGTAAGTCCAAATTTGGACTTCCATAGGTCAAAATGGGGCAGAAAGAAATTCTTTACAACATGGAACAATCAAAACTTGAAAAGAATAAATTTTGATAGATCAAAATCCAAAAAATCCGAAAATACAACAAACTTAGATCTACAAGAAATAAACCATAGAAATTGAAAATCCTTTGTACTAAAGTGTCTTAGAATCTCGTGAGGAAGACAATGGAACAACGAAAATGGGGTTCCTCCATGAAGCAAGTTGTACTTGCCTAAGCCTCTCTTGGTAGGTGGAGAAGTTATGAGGAAGAAGAAGGAGTAAATAAAAAAGTAAGAAAGTAATGAAGAGAGAGAAAGGGTTGGTGGGTTATAAAGGGGATGGGTTCTCTCATAATGAACCAAAAGCCCAATCAAAACAAGCCAAACCAAAATAAACCAAACCAAGCTAATACCAAGACCAAACCAAGTCAAAACCAACCTAGACTAGGCAAGCAAGTCAAGTCCAACTACGGGTCACCTGACAAACGTTAGAGATCTCGTATATGTATACGAAAATACGTATAACGGGAAACGGGAGTGACAACTCTACCCACCTTAAAAGAATTCCGTCCTCGGAATTTAATCAAGAGGCTAGAGATGTCGGGGCAAGCTATACTAAAGCACAAGAAATCTATGACTAGCAACCAATCATGTAATCAATCATGCAAGCAAGGAATTTTAAAAGCACAAGGCAGAAGGAAGACATCCTGCTAGAAACCTCTCTGCCGATTCTGCATCTGGACTTGGACCTGGGCATACTGCTGGGGCCTCTGCTGCTGGAATACTTGTTCCTGAGGCGGCAATGGCCTCTGAGGCTGATACTGCTGTTGTACTGGTGCTAGTGCCCTAACCGATTGTCACGACCTACACCCGCCTTTTGGATACGAGACGTGTCCAAGTCCAGCCTACGCCGCAGTGTCGATGGTAGAACGCTGTCTAGTACATAATCAAGTCACAGAAGCAATCTAGATCTCATCCACAAAATATGATACAATCCACTAACACAAATGAAACTGAATAATGGATGATAATAAAAATAGAGTATCCAGTTTATCAAGAATTTCCAGTTACGTTCGGTGGACACAAATCCACTACCAATAGACGATAATAACATAGAAACATGGAAATGAAATAACAGAGTCCAAACTGTCAAAAGTACCCTCAGCTGTAGTGGCACCGTAGTCCAATGCTAGCTCCAACTGCTCACGTGCACTTGGCCAATACTCGGCTAAATCTGAAGAGATCATCAGGTCCTCAGAGGACTAGTAAGATACATAATATACAAGCCAACATGTAACAGTACAAATATACAAAAAAGTGAGAAACAATCAAGGATATCCACGAGCCTAAATGAACCAAGACACAAGATCTAAACACAAGGATCCTAAGACACTGGCATGCCATACTAGAAATGGCTGGCTATAAATTGCAGTCAAGGCAAGTACTCACAATCTATAATGTCTCAATCGCAGTCAAGGCAAGTACTCACAACCAAGACAGTAGCCAATCCTAGCATAAATCCTATAGACCGTAGTCAAGGTAAGTACTCACAATCTATAGAATGTCAAAGTCAAGTCCTACTCAAGTCATGTCAAGTCAAGTCAAGTCGAGGGAATCGTGGTGTAGGACTAGACGACTCTATCAAGCAATACGTATGAGACTATCACAGTGTAACAGGTAGAAAAATATTATAACAGAAAAGAAATAAGAACTAAAAACATGTAAAGTAAAACCATGACAGGATGAGTGCACAAGACATGGAATAAAGCAATCACGAAAGTAAGGAAAAATAGCAGCGAGAAGGTGAACATGCATATAAATTGTATTGTACGAGTTGGCAAGGTATACTTGCCTGTAGTCCTGAGCTGCGTGTGCGAGTCAATTGTCAAATCAGAGCTCAAGTGACCTATTGATAGATAAATGTAATCAACACACAGTTTTGATATTAGAGTAAGATTATCTATTGATTTGTTAAGTTGTTAAGGCTTTTAGGTCAGAAATACTCTTATTTGATTTCCAAGTCGATTCTACCCTACTTGCCTATTTTGGTTTTAGTCCCTCTTCAAGGCTGGGTCCCTCCTTAATATTTTGATCTATTCTAGATGGTGAAGCCTCTATTTGTACTGTACTTAACCAATATAGATATGGGTCAATATGGTATATTTTTATGAATTCTGCTACTAGGCCTGAATGATCTAGATACCTATACTCCTCTATTGTTAGGGATAATAGTGATATAAAATGAGAATAGGAAGTGAAAGCTGATAACACAACAAATGACAAACCACACGAGCATTCATATAGGTACAACTGAAATCCCCCATTCCTGGAGAAGCACACCTTAACTGACACTGGTGTCGATCCGCTCTCCTTATGATGCAGACCCATGCATCAAATCTTGGGCTGCACCAGGGTGTAGCCTTGTTAGGGATACATCTGTACACTAATTTTCCTGTACATGCCCTGTTACTGCTGTCCCCTTACTTCATTAGCCAAAATTCTATATTACCTATCCAAGATTGAACTAATCTCCCCCTTCCAGGTTTGCCTCCTCTACACACCACATATTACTCACCTTTTGGAACAAACTGGTGCACACACACAGGGACTTATGGTTCATCCACCATATGGTACTCACACATACTGTACCTCTATCTCTGATACCAATTCTGAACATATATCATAGGGCAGGGGATACTTCACCTGTTCAGTTAGCTTGTTCAGTCCTTAATTGGACTTGGTATCAGTCAATTTCATATCAGACTCAACAAGCTCACAATAAATAAATGAACCCAAATCTGCTCAAAATAATCAACTTCTGTGTGAAGCCAACCATAGGAGTAAAATCAGGTGTCTACCACTTATTTCTCTGCAGGCTAGCATATGGCTGCAACAGTTGCCTCAGCCAGTATAAAAGAACTGCAGAAGAAGGAAAGAGCCACCTGACTTGAGAGGTTACCAATCTGATGAGTGACTATTGACAAGATCATAATTATGAAATTGCAACAACGTGGGTATAGCAGAGAGAACATTGATCAAGGCAATACGAAAGAAATGGTAGTTAAACGAGAGACAACCTTAACAGAGATGAACAGATGAGAAGGATTCATCTAGCCATCCACAAAAACAATGGGACAAGTGTCTTGCAGCAGGATAAGGGTATCAAACCCCTGAATCCTGGCATTTAGAAATGCAAAATCCTAAAATGTCGTGGGCAGATCATCATCACCACTACAAGTTGGTCTCATGGTATAGCCTACAGTGTATTACTTCTATATTAATTGTGTTGTACTCATACCTAGTACCCTACATGTCTGGTAACTAGATACCCTTGAGTACCCACAAGATATCAGGAATTTAAGCCTAGATGGGGTTCCTATCTAAACTAGGAGTGTTCACACCTATAGGATTTGGAAAGGACTGTTCTGACACCTACCCAGTGAAGTGTTTTCATATCAGTGGTCATTCAAGGGAAGTTTACATGTTGGTACTCATATGATACCAATGGATACTAGGATGCCAGGGTCATCCAAGATTACTTGTTTCACTCAGTGATCACTAGGAAGCACTCGTATGGGACTGTGCCTATGTAACTGCATAGCATATACTAGTGTAGGTTAGCCCTGTCCTGTCCTATTGCTGGTACTCATCTACCTATATGGACTGGACTTGCACCCTATGAACCTCAAGCCAATACCTATTTCCTTCTTCAAATTGGACTACCATATGTAACACCTAAGTATTAAATAGAACAGGAAAATCTAAAATTGAAAACCCAGACTTGGCTCTACTATTAAAGTCGAATTTGATACTAGCTACCCATCAGGTACCATGATGTTACACCAGGTTCTTATATGACAAACAGTCGAACACCTACCCTTCCCATCTTGCATTAATTAATAGCAGTTGCTTGCAAGGCTATGAGTAGATTTAGCTCTAATGAATCAGACTATGAGGGGTGAAGGTTACCTGTCGATGGTTGGTTTCTTCAACTCCTCAAGTCCTTCTCGATGCAGAACTGGGAACGACTCGTGGCAAGGAATTTAGGGTTTAGAAAAGGGTCGGCCAATCCCTTCCTTTATAGATACTAGGGTTCGAAGATCAGAGGAGATAAGGAGATTTGAATTTGTTCCTATCTACTGCTCTGGAGAATTTGGCATTTGAATTCGAATCGAATTCAAACTGTGAGGTTAGTCGTTTAAAAAAAAGATTTGAATGAGGCCTTTTTGCAATCAACCCCCTCCCTTCCATATCATTTACAATTAGTGTAATATATATATATATTACACATATAACTGGTTCTTTAGTTACAAATATGCAATAATTTATAATTCTGCAAAGTAATAATTGTAAATAATAAAAAATAATTAGGGATTTCGGGTCAAGGGCTCACACCGATTGACTGGTTAGGTTCGCTGACGATGAGCTGGCTCTATTCAGACAGGACCCTATCTTATAATCCGGTACCCCACAAGACAAGCACAATCCCTGTGCTCTCTGACACTCCGAAACAACGTATCCTGGCTTTCCACAATGAGTGCAGTCCATTGCGGAAGACTGCTTCTGCTTCTGTGGCTGAGGGTATGTCGGTGTCGATTGCTGAACCGATAAAACTGTAGTCATCCTCCTGGGGGCTCCAATTGTCAAGGCCCTAGCTGTCGGGGCTGGTGCTGAGGGCAGACTCATCTGCCCATGGGACCCCTTCCTGCTTACGGTTCGGTCCACGATCCTCTGCGAGGTATACTCGTGCTTCCTGGCTGCCCTCAAGACAGCATCAAAAGTCTGATGTTCAAACTGCTCTACTGCTAGAATAATCTTTAGGTGAAGTCCCTGTTGAAACCGCTGCGCTCAATCCAGCTCGGTTGCCGCCAAGGTGGGAGTAAATCGACTCAGTCTAGAAAACTCGGCTGTATATCCATCGACCGTCCTGCTCATCTACTTCTTATTGGTGAATCTCATCTGCAGATCATGTCGAGCCAGTGCATCAAAGTACTTGATCTAAAACTTGTCACTGAATATCGCCCATGGGACAGGCGTCGCCAAACCTACTGCTAGCATCGCCCACCAGGTGCGGGCTAAGTCCAATAACTGTAGGCGCACTACTGCCACCTTTTCTTCCTCTGGAGTCTTGGCTGCTCCCAAGATAATCTCAATATCCTGGAGCCAGGCATCAGCTGCAATCGCATCCTCGCTGTCGTCAAAGAAGGGAGGGTACAGGCGCTTAAAATTATTGGCTGCACTGTTACCTTGATAACCAACTCTGTCCATGGCTGTCTGTACTGTCTGGTACAGGGCATCACCTCGACGTTTTCTGTGATGCAAGTAATTCTCGGATAAGCCCTACCAAGGTTCTATTGTTAGGCTCTGTAGGCTGGACTGGCTGAATCGGCTGAACTGGCGGCTCATGGTCTCCGGAAGGCATGACCCGGGAGGCTGCTTTTGAGTGTTGGGCTTGGTCCCTAGGTTGCTGCTGAGGTGTGGATTGAGCTCCTTCTGGCTGATTGTTAGGACCAGGAACAATGCCACTAAAAAACAATGACATAGGGGACAATAAGGAAGGACCAAGATAGATCGAGGATATAAGCATGTGATCAGGTCAAGATTTCAGGAAGATTAGAGGACACGAGTAGAGATCAAAGGTGAGTGCTGATTGAGACATCTATTTGGTAAAACCCTCACACATCTTGATTTACAAGACCATGCATGGCCACCACTTAAACCGTGTTACGCCCTCAGATCCAGAATACTGGAGAGCGGGGGCAGATGCAGCCAGCTACGTATATAGAAGTGTATTCCACCTCCATATACGGTCACGACTGTCTAGATGTATGGGGGTTTATCTACAAGCCATCAGTCCCTTATGGTCAAGAACAAGCCTAGTGTCTCAATCTCAAGCAAGCAAGTAAATATAACAAGATGGTAGATCATCAGATATACAAAGTAAGGCGTCCCAAATATTACATATTCAGATGATCATGAAGCTAGTCATACAAAATACGAGGAATAGCAAGAGTTTCACTCATATATGATCAACCCTAGGATTTGTTAATCATGTTACGTCCCGTAGGCAGACAAGAAATATAAGTATTCAACATGAGCTAACACTTGCTCGACGGCTAAACGCCTCAAAAGAATAATTTACACTAGAGTGGGAGAGAAAAATAGAACCCACTCGTTGCCAGGGTTTCTTCTAGTGGTCACCATCTGGCTGGAATGCAGGTAGAACCTCGGCTGCTGCTCCAAAATCTGGCCATACAAAACCAGCTAGGTCAGACCCCAGAAAGAGCAAGTGCCACAAGGGAGGCTTCACTTAAGAACTAAAACAAGCATATTAGCACATAAAAACATAAATGATGATAAAAGACATGAGTTAGAGAAAACAGAATGATAAACGATAAGATAACTAAATGACTATTCCGGTAACCAAGTTACAACCCATAAACCAAACAAGGACCGAGGTTGTAACCCTTCACCTGAACAGAACTTAGTCTCTAACCAATTATCGATAAGTAAGCATAAACAAGCGTGTCATGAGATAGCCATGTACTGGATCTAGGCAAGACTATACAAGATAGGACTCTTTCCAACATTCACGGCCAAGCAAAGAGTACGACTTGATACTTTAACTAACTAGGGTTATCATAAGCCTAGTTACTAGTAAGATGCAATGAGATATTCCTACGGCCACAAGCCCTGCAGACCATCCAGGTTATCCAGACCCAAGTTACAAGGATTTATAGTAGATACATCGCCCAGGAGACAAATGTATTCCATGTACATAATAGTGGGTACATCGCCCAGGAGACAAATATACCCTATTAGGTGACTTAAGGGTGCAACACATGACAGTGCGCATATTACTTATTTCAAGAAGTGCCCCACATGACAGTGGGCTGGAAATGTGCCCTACTCGACGGCAGGGTACAAGTTCATCAGGAAGGCACCCAGATAACGGGATTTTTTATAGCCAAAATATCTCTATATATATGAACTACTTGATCAATCTAGTCATTAATCCTAGCCAGATTCAGTATAAATCTCTGACCGTGGGAAATCAGGAATTCATGTCCTAGACATGATGCGAGACAAGACTGGTAGCTTATACAAGCACAATCAATACAATCACCCACGGTGTCATGATGAGAATTTACTAGCAAGTCGAGATAGCCGTCGCAACAGCATTCAAGATTTCATGTTAGACTTACTTATCAAGATTACTTGTCAAGAGTGTGCCACGACGGGCCACTATCAAGATTACTTATCATGTCAAGAGTGTGTCACGACGGACCACCATTCAAGAATTATCATGTCAAGGTTGCTTTTCAAGAGTGCACCATGACGGATCATTATTTAAGAGTTATCATGTCAAGTTACTTATTAAGAGTGCGCCTTAACAGGCCATTATCAAGATTGAGAGAAACATGCATAAAAATAGCTAGTAACATATTTTTGAAGCCAAGGAAAAGATCTACAACTTCTATGTTGGAAGTTGGGAGAGTTTTTGACCACAAATCAGCCAAATAGGACAAGAAAATAGCCAAAATAGGCATTATGCGGCCAAAGGTAGATGGGATCTCATGCGACAGTGGGTACCATCCATGCGGCTTTTGGGTTGATGGGGACCCATCCATGCGGCAGGATCGATAGGGAGCCATCCATGCGACAGGGTCGATGGGGAGCCATCTATGCGACTGGGTCGATGGGGACCCATCCATGCGGCAGGGTCGATAGGGTGCCATCTATGCGTCTGGGTCGATGGGGACACATCTATGCGGCTGGGACGATGAGGACCCATCCATGCGGCAGGGTCGATGGGTGCCATCTATGCGGCTGGATCGATGGGGACACATCTATACGGCTGGGTCGATGGGGACCCATCCATGCGACAAGGGTCGATGGGGTGCCATCTATGCGGCTGGGTCGATTGGGACCCATCCATGCGGCAGGGTCGATGGGGACACATCTATGCGGCTGGGTCGATGGGGACCGATCCATGCGGCAAGGTCGATGGGGTGCCATCTATGCGGCTGGGTCGATGGGGACCCATCCATGCGGCAAGGTCGATGGGTACCTTCCATCTCTGAAAATCTGAGAAGGATGGCAATGGAACCCATAGCTTCCAAGCTCCATAAAACCTTCAATGTAAGTCCAAATTTGGACTTCCATAGGTCAAAATGGGGCGGAAAGAAATTCTCTACAACATGGAACAATCAAAACTTGAAAAGAATAAATTTGATTGATCAAAACCAAAGAAATCCAAAAAATACAACAAACTTAGATCTACAAGAAATAAACCATAGAAATTTAAAATACTAATTACTAAAGTGTCTTAGAATCTCGTGAGGAAGACAATAGAACAACAAAAATGGAGTTCCTCCATGAAGCAAGTTGTACTTGCCTAAGCCTCTCTTGGTAGGTGGAGAAGTTATGAGGAAGAAGAAGAAGGTGTAAATAAAAAAGTAAGAAAGTAATGAAGAGAGAAAAAGGGTTGGTAGGTTATAAAGGGGGAGGGTTCTCTCATAATGAACCAAAAGCCCAATCAAAATAAGCCAAACCAAAATAAACCAAACCAAGCTAATACCAAGACCAAACCAAGTCAAAACCAACCTAGACTAGGCAAGCAAGTCAAGTCCAACTACGGGTCACCTAACAAATGTCAGAGATCTGGTATACTTATACAAAAATACGTATAACGGGAAATGGGAGTGACAATTTATCCCTTAGCCATTTACATGTCAAAAGTGGTATTTCAACTCACTAGTTTGATTCAGTCTTGCTATATATTATGGTTTTTATTTCAGTCATTTATTACTGTTACTTCCTTGTCTTTATTACCATGCTCTTCTGTTTTTACTCACATGTTTTTATACCATGATTCTCAGTTATCCACCCATCATGTATTTCAGTATTATTTACTGTTTTATAGATTTGGTCAATTATTGAAACTGTTGTTAGAATGTACTCATTTTATTCCTGACTGGAAACTAATTTTTTAGGTTAGTCGCGACTACTCTTAGCATTGGGGAGATATAGGTGCACTTGAAGGCAAAAACCATAGAAGACCAGTTAGATAGTTTAAAATTGTTGTATTAGATTTTGTGAGATTTTGTATTTGATTAAATGTAAACTTCGAATGTTATAAATGATTTAGTTTTGTGAATGAGCAATAAAGATAGTATTTTATGAGCATTTTGTTTATTGTGGGCTAGACGTCGTACTACGATCGACACTGCGGCGTAGGCTAGACTTGCGCACGTATTTGTATCTGAAAAACGGGTGATGATCGTGACAAAAATAGTGGACTCCGCACATGAATTTTTCTTTGTCCCAATTTTTTTGAAGAAAAAGAAAAAGAAAGTTATGGGCGTAACATAATTTGTTTAGTTCACATTTTGATTTTAAACCTAATAATACATTTAATTTGATTAGTTGCTAAGGATAAAAATTGGTGCTAATGTAATTTGTCAATAAAATTTGTCTTCAATACATTTTTCAAAATTTATGAAACTTTTTAAATATATTTTAGAAAATTTATATTACTAATTATATGTCAATTACTTGTGTTAAATAAAAATCTATATTAAAGTACTTACCTTTAAATGAAAAATTATTTGTGTAAAAAAATTGGAGATACGCATATCCAGGTTTACCACATCTTCAACCAACATCCACTTTCAATAACCATCTAAACAACCGAACTCCTTTTTTTTCTCACTTTTAACAACCATCCAAAAAAGGGAAATCCTTTTTTTTCACTTTCATATCTTTCCATTCCAACAACTAAACAACTTTTGAAAAATTAAAATCTATGCGTATGCAAAGTCCATTTTTTTACTTTCACACCTTCGTGCCTAGGGGTGTTTGGTTGTTCGAAAGTGTACTAGATCTGACAATTTTTTGTAACTTAACTGAACTCGTCGGAGTTCAGCTATTTGGTTACCATACTTGAAAAAGATGGTTTTGGTTTGAAATAACACTCAGTCGTTCCTGTCCCCCTCCCTATTTTCATATTTCATATCCTAGCATTTTAAACTCATCTTGTGAATTATAGAGGAAAGAGAAGTGAGAGAGAGTTTTTTTTTCTTCTACAAAGTGAGTGATGAACGAAGTGATGGCTCTATCTGTTGGGTTGTATCTTATTTTTGGTTGAGCACTTAAATAGGAGGTGACAATGGAGTTGATAATTTAGTCCCACATCGATTAGGAGATGGGATCATGTGGTGTAGATAATTGGGATTAGTTCAGACCTTACATGGGAATTCTCTTTTAACGCATATGGGCCCAATTTAATATCGCACCTCATGGGCTCGGGTCACACCGTGTTTCCAACAAGTAGTATCAGAGCCCATGGTTACGGGACTGGTTTGAGAGGCTCTAATTGGTTCGAGACAGATGGTGCTGAACATTTATGCGTATATAAGGATATATGGGATCTCTTTTCAAGGTGGAGTAGGAGCATCAACTATACGAATTGGCTTCAAAGGTGGGTTTGATGAGCCCAATGTGGAGTAAGATGTTGTGGTTGGCACACAATGGTGGTGCAGATGAAGTGTCGGTTTGGTTCTGTGGTCGAACGGATCGAGATGACAATATGTTGGATCTTTTGGGTGCTCGGTTGGCGGGAACGAATAAAAAAAGCAAAGAATGAGTGCTAAGTGTCACTTCCCGTTCCCAGAATACGTATTTTTAATACATGTACTGCTTTAATATATTTATTTAAATATTTATCATGTATTATTTTGTATTTAAATCTCTTTAAATTCATGTTAATTAATTTCCTGCAATTAATTTTCTGTATTTTACTTTCTGCTTTTATTCTCTGCTTTAGCTTACTTTAGGTTTGGCCTAGGTTGGTTTATTTTCGGGTTATGGTGGTTCATTATGAACCGAACCCACCATCACCATTTAAAGCCCCAATCCTTTCTCTCTCTCTTCATTACTTCTCCTTCTCATTTACTCTTCTTCTTCTTCATAACTCCCTCTACCTACCAACTCGTAGGCAAGTACATCTTGCTTCCACATGAAAACCTATTTTTATGGTTCCATTCTCTTTTCCTTGTGATTCTAAGAGAGTTTAGAACTTGGCATTTTTTGTTTTGAAGTTTTATTTTATGTAGATCTAGAAATTAGTTATTTTCGGATTTTGGTGGTTTTGATCTATCAAACTTCTTTGTTTTCAAGTTTTGATGGTTTCATGTTGTAGAGAATTTTATTCTACCCAATTTTGACCTTTAAAAAGTTAGATTTGGACTTATTTTGACCAAGTTATGGACTTTTGAAGCTTTGGGTTCAAACCATGGAGTTCTTGCTGATTTGGAGAAGACAGTGAGCAGTGTGCGTGAGCTTTTTAGCTTGCGCCACTGAGCTGCACGCGCTCTTTAGCGCAGCGCAGTCTGACTCATACGCTGTCTTGATGAGGAGTCGTATGGAGTATATACGCTGCCTTGAAGAGGAGTCATATGGAGTCCATACGCTAGCCTGACTTGAGCGTAGCCTGACCTGAGTGTACGCTGACTTGAGCATAGCCTGACCTGAGCATACGCTGACTTGAGCGTAGCCTGACTTGAGCGTAGCCTGACCTGAGCGTACGCTGACTTGAGCGTAGCCTGACTTGAGCGTAGCCTGACCTGAGCGTACGCTGACTTGAGCGTAGCCTGACCTGAGCGTACGCTGACTTGAGCGTAGCCTGACTTGAGCGTAGCCTGACCTGAGCGTACGCTGACTTGAGCATAGCCTGACTTGAGCGTAGCCTGACCTGAGCGTACGCTGACTTGAGCGTAGCCTGACCTGAGCGTACGCTGACTTGAGCGTAGCCTGACTTGAGCGTAGCCTGACCTGAGCGTACGCTGACTTGAGCGTAGCCTGACTTGAGCGTAGCCTGTCCTGAGCGTACGCTGACTTGAGCGTAGCCTAACCTGAGCGTACGCTGACTTGAGCGTAGCCTGACTTGAGCGTAGTCTGGCTTGAGCGTAGCCTGACTTGAGCGTAGTCTGACTTGAGCGTAGTCTGACTTGAGCGCAGTCTGACTCAGGCGCAACCTGATGTTTAGGCGCAACTGGACCTGACCCTACTTACCCTGGATCTTCTATAGCCCTGTATATTGATATTTTATTAGATATTTAACGTCCATTTTATATCCTTACGCCTTTTGGCATAAACTTGATATAATCATGATATGTTAATATTTCTGTTAAATATAGATTGTTACGTGGGATGTACCATGTCGTGAATTGAGTTATAGATACCCCGATTGACTGGAATTAAACCCTGAGAGTTGTAGACTCAATCCCACTGAATACTAGTTGACTTTCATGCCTTGTCACTATTGATAATGATTGTGACCTTGACTAATAATTGATCATGCGTTCCTAGTTGGAACTAAGAGACTGGCTAGTCGTCTTTTTGAATTGAATGAATGAGACACATTCATATTAATTATGAACTATTGAAATCGACTGGCTAATCCGGAATATTGGCATACAGGCACATGCAGGCTTCAATTCATTTATTATTTATTTATCTTACCAAAGAAGCATGTGTACTTTATGGTCAAGGCATGATTACTCCGTGGTTAGTTTTGATTGTTGTATTACGCTATGTAAGACCTACAACCTGACCGCACTGGTATCATTGTAGAGTTGTGCATATCGTACCCCGTACGAAAGTACTCATTCTGAATGACCATGATCTACGGCATGGTACTTCACTCAACGTAGAGACTATTAAGTTAAATAAAATAATGATTGCATGGAGAGAATGGATTCCCGAGTTCTTACATGGCAGCCCTCTTGGGACTAGTAGTACCCGACAGGCCGGTTGGTCCCCACAGATACTGCAAATCTGCCACACGGACAGGGAACGGTATCTGGTTATATTATCTATTGAATATTGTATATTAATGACGGGCGTCCCGCTGGGACTCGTCTAATTCATGATTGGCGCAATTGATTGACTGGGTAAACTAGTATTGCTTGCGCATAGTAAGAACTGAGAAATCCTTTATTGCATAATTCCAGGATAACTTGGAACTCACAATAGCAAGCCGTAGTAGTTGCCTGGCCGTTTAAATTGATTTATTTGTGTACTATACCTACTCTGTTACTTAACTGAGATGATCAGAATGTCAGGACATGACGGGCCAACTTCTATCCTTGTTTGGTTGGGAGGTTGGTTCGAAGTGTCGTGATGTTGTGTGAATCCTAGTAGATAGCAGAGATCTATTATCATATTCTCTTATTACTGGCTCCATTCCTCATATCGTGCTCCGTTGCGGTACTTGCTATTAGAGGTCTAACCTCTCTGGTTTTGCATGGCCAGATTTAGAGCCGGTCCCTGAGGATCCAGCTTACTTCTACCTCCAAGATGGTCAACACTAGAGGGATGATCGCAGGAGGACTCGAGTGGGTTTCTTACTTCCCCGTCCGTTTTGTTATCTACTTTATACTTTGCCGTTTGGCACCGACATGTTAGTCGGATTGTCTTGTACCTACTTTTGCATAATTGTAACTAAGTCAGGCTGCAGCTGCTAACAATTGTGTATACTTACTACATCATCTGGCTGTATTTTGTAAAGCCAGATATCAAGAACATTTTGACTGAGCGTTTGGGACGCCTTACTGCTTTATCTCACATGTTCTCTATTTCTGTTTCTTGTTTGAATGATTGAGACAATAGAAGTAAAGTGACCATAGGGAGACTTTTATATAGTATCCACCCCCTCGTCTTGTAGACAGCATTGATCGTATTATACGGTATTCATCTACCCATAATACGTAGCTGGCTGAGTCATTCCCCCGCTCTCCAGTATTCTGGTTCTGGGACGTGACACTAAGGTTGTTCGGATTGCAGGGAACAGACAAACGTAGCAAGGTGCTAATATTATTCGGCTAGCAAAAACGAGCTAACGTGGAGATTGTTGAGTTGCATCTCATTTTCAGTTGAGCGCTCAAATGGGAGTGACAATAGAGTTGGTAATTTAGTTCCACATCGTTAGGTGGTGGGATTATATGTGGTATATATAATTAAAATTGATTTAGGCCTTATATGAGAAATCTCTTTTAAGGCATATGAGCCCAACTCAATATCGTACCTCATGGACTAGTTCCGGTTTGTGTCATACTGCATTCCCAACACTATCGATCGGATGTTCGGTGGCAGAAAGGGTTACACATCGGTGGTGGCGTTGATGCTGTCGATGATACATAGGTTGGGGGCTTCGCTGTGGCTCGATGGCCGCGTCAATGATGCCATTGTGGAGCTCCGGTCGAAAAAAAATTAGGAGCATACGGGACATTCCGTCCCACGGGTGCATGCGGGGGACGGTCGCGGTAAGGTCGTAGGGGTTGAGGCATATAGGACATTCTGGCACGTCCTTTCCGTTGGTTGCTTTCTCTTCTCCTCCTGTTGTTGAACATGTGACATTTTTTTTGTTGGCGGTGGTCACTAGGAACATATTGTTGAAGATGATATTTTTGTGAAGTTTAGTTTGCAACAAGGTGTGGAACTCATGGACATGAGAAAAACAAAACAGTGGACTTCGCACATGAATTTTTCTTTGTCCCAATTTTTTTCTTAAAAAAAAGAGAACCCCATGGGCATAACATAATTTGACTACTTCATGTTTTGATTTAAACCTAATAATACAATTAATTTTATTATTTGCTAATGATAAAAAATGGTGCTAATATAATTTGTCAATAAAATTTGTCTTCAATACATTTTCTAAAATTTATGAAATTTTTTGTTTATATTTTAGAAAATTGACATTACTAATTATAAGTCAATTACTTGTGTCAAATAGAAATTTATATTGAAATATTTACATTTTGTCACGACCCGATCCCAAATTATTGGGTCGAACCGGATCATGCCCAGCCTGCACCATTGTGAGACGGCGGCAGTAAGCTATTCTATATGCAGGTATTCACAACAACATCTATACATTTGTCACAACTCAATATACGGAAATTTTAAAACTTTTATTCAACATTTGAAAAGTACAATTGGAATGAAAGAACTGAAAAGAAAGTGCTGAATTCAAATTAACAAAATTCTAAAAGAATAAAACTAGAAACTGGAAATGACTAGCTAAGTGGTCGGCTCATCGGCCTCAGGTCCTGCGTCCTCCAAGGGGGACTCCGACAACACCATATGGTACAAAACTGGGTCATAGTAGCTATTGTACAATAGCTCAGCATCCTCAATGTCACCTAAAAATGTGGTCTCCAGTCAGAAGGGAGCAAGTACGAATATGTATCTCATATTTCAAGTAATAATGGAAAAGTGCAGGCTAAACAGTTGAAACAATATTTTCCAGTAGTTCTACGATTAAAAACAATGTGATTTGAATGCGTAATCGTCTATGACCGGCTTGGGTTATACAATAGCGTCCTAGCGACGCGATACGACTTATCCCTGTGTGTAAGAGGGGTAAGCTCGCACAATCCTGCAATATAGGGAGGTATTGGCCATAAACGTTACACTATTCCCCCAATCCCCACAATCAATATCAATCAATATTTGAACCCTAGGAGAGGGTTCTGTGTAGCAATGTGGTTTAAACATGCAGCTTGACAATTACTAAATAAAATACAAGAAAACATAAACGTAACTTGCCTCTGTTAATTGACTGGATCGGGAAAGTCGGTACCGAGAAGGATGTCAAGTTCGTCTCCGAGATCCTACAGTTGAGAACCTTGTCTTAGAACCATAATGAAACCATTCTAGGTGTACTAGTTACAATCTCTAGAAGTAGACCCTAGTCAGGTTTTAAGTTTATTAATTAATCTACCAAAAATCGTCTAATGTCGCAATCTACATTCATTATTATTTTTAATTAAATAAGTCGGTTATTGATTAATTGGAAAAATGGCAATTACCGATTAATTTGGCAAAACTTTGTATTTTAATATATATATATATATATATATATATATATATATATATATATATATATATATATAACTACAATTTTCTTTTAGTGATAAAACATGGACTTCGTTAACTTACTAATATTTTATTCAAGTTAATTTATCGTGAAAAATCTTATTAATTTTTATACAAAATAATTAATACCCAAGTTATAATTACGCGTCTAATAACGAAAACCAACTCAGAAAAGAAAGTAAAAACCTAAACTACACAATACAGGGTCACAGCAAAATAAAATAGAAAACTGGGCTTATGCCCTTTACAAATTTTTACATAAATAAATTAATCATCTAGGCGAGCTCTGAGTGCCGCGAACGGTCCAAACAGTAGGCCGAAGCCCTGCACTAAAAATACTAACAGCAGTACCAGTTCTAAAAATAATTATAAATATAAATATAGTTGTAAAATACGTCTCAGACTTGGTCCAAATGTCATGTTGCTGGCTAGCGCCTCAACGTACAAGAACCCTATAGCGTTTGCGCTTCGCCGAGGCTCATTCGACCGATATGGTCGTCGCTTAATCGAGGATACGAAACTCCAAAATCCACTTTCAAATCGACAAAATCACTTTCGAAATCCGTTTGCAAAATACCGAAAAATAGAAACCCATTTGAAAATACTTTACTTTTGAAAACTTTCCCGAAAATTTGGGCAGCATCTCCTCTGTAATTGGGACAACCCAATCCTGGGACGGTGCCAAAAATCAACATAAACAATATCCCGAACCAGGAAAACAACCCAAACCGTCCATAATAATATTCCACACAGAAATATAATATCCAACCCAAAAACACATCATAATCATATATAGCCAAAACCACAGAATACTCCCAAAATAAATTCCGAAATTCCGAAATATAGTTCGGAAAACCGGAATCCACAGAACCGAATTATTCAGAAATGGGATTTGAAAAAAAATCCGAATATACAATCGTCTAAACCGAATCCCGTAACGGGATCCATAGGGCGGCCGGGGTTGGGCGCGGCCAGGAGGCGCGCGACTGGGCGTTCGGCCTGGGCTTGGCCGGAGCCGGGTAGGGGCGCGCGGGCGGAAGACGCGAACGGCCGGCTGGGCGCGGCCTTGGGGCCCGCGCGGAAGGGCGGCACCGGGCTGGACAGGCCGACGGAGGCGGTGCTGGGGTCACGCGAGCGGAGGCGCGATAGGGCGCCGGGGGGAGATCGGGGATCTAGGGCACGGGAAGGCTTTGGAGGGTGGAAGGGGAGCTGGGTTTGAGTTGGTGAGGGATTGTGAGAAGAAGAAGAATTTGTGAAGAATGAGAGTGAAGGGGGAGATGCTGGTTCATAGTGGTGGTGGTGGTGGAGTGTTATTATAAGGAAAGAGAAGAAAAATGTGTGGAGGAGCGTGAGAAGGAGGGAGTAGTTAGAGGAGAACAAGTAGGGGGGTGGCCTGGTCGTAGGTGACCAGGCCAAACGTGGAGTTTTTTTTTTAAATTAGTAAAAATTAAATATATAACCAAAATTTAAAAGAAGGAAAAGAATGGGTTCGGAACCGGGATCAAGTGTTCGGACTCGGGGTCGGAGTCCAGACTCGGGATTGGGGACAAGGCCACAATAAAAAATCAACGATTATATTAAAAATATCTTTTCCTAATTCCGACTAATAAATAATAATAATAATAATAATAATAATAATTTATTATAATAATAATAATAATAATAATAATAATAATAATAAAACTAAAATTACACTATAATCCAAAAATTCATAAATTCTAAAATTTTGGGTTTCACAATCTTCCCTCCTTAGAAAATTTCGTCCTCGAAATTAAGGCAGGTGTAACGCCCCAGAACCAGAATACTGGAGAGCGGGGGCGTACATAGCCAGCTACGTATAATGAAATAGAATCCACCCCACTATACGGTCACGGCTGTCTAGATATATGAGGGTTTAACTACAATCCAACAATCTCCTATGGTCAATAACACGCCTAATTGTCTCAATCTCAACACAAGCAAGTAAAGTTACAAGTTGTAAGATCACCAAATATACAATAGTAAGGCGTCCCAAACATTACATATCCAGCTGATCATGAAGCTAGTCGTTACAAAATATGAGGAATAGCAAGAGTTTAGTCATACATGATCAACCCTAGGATCTGTCAATCATGTTACAGCCCGTAGGCAGACAATAATAAGGTATTCAATACGAGCTAACAGGTACTCGTCGGCAAAACGCCTCAAAATAAAATTTTTACAATAGAGTGGGAGAGAAAAAATAAACTCACTCGTTGCCCTGGTTACGCCTAGTGGTCACCATCGGGCTGGAAGGTCGGTAGATCCTCTGAAGCTGCTCCGAAATCTGGCTACACAAAACCAGCTGGGTCAGATCCCAGAAAGAGCAAGTGCCACAAAGGAGGCTTCACTTAAGAACTAAAACCAGCACATCAGAAAATATATTAAAGCAATTAAAAGAACTTGAAGTAAAATAATAACAACAGTCATAATGGAGTACGAGGGAACCATTCAAGTAGCCAGGTCACAACCCTTAAACCAAACAAGGACCGGGGTTGTAACCCTTCACCTGAATAGAACTTCGTCTCCAAATCTTGTTGGTAAGGTAAAACACGACAAGCATGACGTGGGGTACAATAAGACAATAAACGAATAGAGGACTTAGAACAGCTCCGGGAGGCAGGTTACAACCCTTAAACCAAATAAGGACCGGGGTTGTAACCCTTCGCCTGAACAGAACTTAGCCTCTGATCTTTATTGTTAAAAGTGACAATCATGCGATCAAGCTTACAATAATCGAGAACTGAAGCTACACCATACAATCGATCCCGGCCAATCAGTGACTACGGCTTTCTACATTAGCTAACTAGTGTTATCACAACATACAGTGAGATGTTCCTCCAGCCACAAGCCCTGCAGCTAATCCCGGTTATCCAGGCGACTTGGGTTCATTAAGCAGTACATCGTTCTTTCCATATATCAGTAAATTTAGACTTGTGCCCTACTCGTCGGCAGGCTGCAAGTCCCACAATGGTGGCCGGGATAACGGGATCGCCTGTAACTGGGGAAATCTCTCATGACTACTGAATTAGTCTAGTTATTAGCCTTAGCCATTTACAGTAGGTACCCCTGACCGTGGTATTCAGGAGTCCCTGTCCTAGACATGATGCAAACATTACCGGTTTAATTGTACAAACACAATCATCCATGGTGTCCAGGCCATTCAATCTTGTCATGTCATATTCACTGTCAGGGGTGCGCCGCGTCGAGCCACTATCATGTCATGTCAAAAGTGCACCACAACGGGTCACCATCGTGTCAGGGAACAATTAATTTAGCACAAGCACACATTTAGTAATTAAATATTAGAAGGGGCAAGAGCTGTGGGGGACTCATACGGCCCGGGAAAATTTTCATGCGGCCAGCAGTCACTTGGCCAAATGCGATTGAGCAAAATATATAAGCATGCTAAATATAAGCATGCATGCTTGCAGGCAATTGCATTTAATGCATTAATATAATGCGTGCGGCTGATTTGTTCCTATGTTCTATATGCGGCTCACTATTGGCGTTCGCATGCAAGCAGTGCCACAAGCATGCATTAATATAATACAAGCAAAGCCACGCGGATTCAAAGCAAGCATGCATTAATATGCATGCAAGGCCACGTGGGTTCAATATAATGCAAGAAAAGCTTGCATACATGCGGCTGATGGAAGCCATATACGGCTGGTGTTGTAACAAAGCATTAAGGAAATGCATTAAGAATACATTAAATATGCATTAACCAATGCATTAACAATACATTAAAGAATGTATATGGCTTGGCCAATGCATATACGGCTGAATGTTAGTTGTTGCATTAAATAATGCATATAAGCTAAATGCTTGCTATTGCATTCATAGGCCATGCGGCCCAGATAGGTTGGCCTATGCGGCTCATTATTTTTAAATGCATTTGCTAAGTGCAAAACAATAAAAGGCCAGCAAATGGCCTATGCGGCTCAGCAAGTTGCATGCAAATACATGTAAGCTTGCAAGCAACTAAAATAAAAGGGACATGCAATTAAGGCTCATGCGGCTCAGAGTGCAATTAATAGCTCCCACAGAGAACATGTCCATGAAAAATACCATTGCCTCCATGCTCTTCCAAACCATAATAGGAACCCAAATCCAGACTCCCGTAGGTCAAATTTGGGTAAAATAAAATTCTTTACAACATGGAACCATCAAGTAGCAAAAATATACAAGTTTGATAGATCAAAACTCCTAGAAACCGAAAATACCACAAAGCTAGATTTACAAGAATTTAACCATGGAAATGAAAAATGCTAAGCACTAAAGTGTGTTAGAAACACATGAGGAAGACAATGGAACATTAAAAATAGACTTCCTCCATGAAGCAAGGTGCACTTGCCTAAACCTCCCACTCTCAGGTTGGTGGAGAAGAAGAAAGTTAATGTGGAGAGAGAATGTGTGGTGGGATATTTAATAAAGAGGGTGGTGGTAGGTGGGAGTGGTTTGGTTCACAGAAAATCTAGCAAAACCGAACCATGCAAAACCAAGCCGAACCAAGTCAAGTTGGGCCGAACCAAACAAGGAGACATCCATTACGGGTCTAAATACGTATATGTATATCAAAATACATAATACGAACAATGGTCATTACAACTCTGCCCACCTTAAAAGAATTCCATCCTCGGAATTTAATCAAGTGGCTAGAGATGCAAGGACAAGCTATACTACTCATAGGCAAGCTATACTAGTCAAGCAATCAAGCAATCATTCATGCAAGAAAGGAATCGAAGACATGAGGCATAAGAAAGAGATTATACCTCACGAGTCAAACAGATCGGGATATCGCGATCGGATATCAT
Source organism: Iris pallida (assembly GCA_029216955.1). Classification (NCBI taxonomy): domain Eukaryota; kingdom Viridiplantae; phylum Streptophyta; class Magnoliopsida; order Asparagales; family Iridaceae; genus Iris; species Iris pallida. The sequence goes on along the minus strand of JANAVB010003822.1, from coordinate 44,014 downwards.
CCTCAAGCTCCCACGTTGACTCACCCAAGGAGTGATGACCCCAAGCAACACGGACTAACTTGATAGTCTTGTTATTGAGTATCTTCTCTCTTTGGTCCACTATGGATACGGGACTCTCCTCATACGAAAGGTTGGTACCAACAACCAATTTCGAATGATCTAGGATATGACTCGGGTCTGGGATATACCGTCGTAGTTGGGATACATGGAACACATCATGCACCTCACTCAGAGACGGCGGAAGAGCGAGACGATAGGACACATCTCCTACTCGCTCCAGAATATCGAACGGCCCTATATACCTAGGACTAAGCTTTCTCCTAGGACTAAGCTTTCTCCGTACGCCGAAACGAATGACGCCACGGTTAGGCGAGATCCTCAGAAATGCATGGTCGTCGACAGAAAATTCAAGGGGACGCCGATGAGAGTCGGCCCAATGGCGCTGACGATTTTGTGCAACGCAAAGATGATCTCTAACTCTCCTGACCACTTCAACTGTCTAGGTGATCATCTCTGGACTAAGCATCTGTCTCTCTCCCACATCAACCCAGACTAGTGGGGATCTGCACTTTCTTCCATACAGTGTCTCGAACGGTGCCATCTGGATACTAGCTTGGAAACTGTTGTTGTACGAGAACTCCACCAGGTGCAAGTGATCTTCCCACGAACCACCGAAGTCGAGTGTACAAGATCTCAACATATCCTCCAGAGTCTGAATCGTGCGTTCCGACTGACCATCTGTCTGCGGGTGATATGCTGAGCTGAACTGGAGGTGGGTTCTCAAACTCTCTTGCAAGCTATGCCAAAAGTGCGACGTAAATCTCGAATCTCTGTCCGAGGTGATACTGACTGTTACACCGTAGAATCTGACAATCTGCCGGAGATACATCTCTGCTAGCTGAGATGTCGTCTGACCAACTCTGAATAGGAGAAAGTGAGCCACCTTCGTGAGCCTGTCAACTATAACCCAAATAGCATCTCTACCAGCTGGGGATCTAGGTAATCCAGTCACGAAATTCATGGTTATATGCTCCCACTTCCATTCTGGAATTGGCAAGGGCTGAAGAAGTCCGGCTGGCCTCTGGTGTTCAGCCTTGACTTGTTGGCAGACCAAACACCGAGAGACAAACCGAGCTATCTCCCTCTTCATGCCATTCCACCAAAAGTGCTGACGAATATCACGATACATCTTCGTGCCACCGGGATGAATCGAATACTGAGAACTGTGGGCTTCCGCCATCACCTCCTGTCTGATATCTCCACTGGGTACACAAAGACGCTTACCATGGCGAAGTGTACCGTCTTCATAAATGCATAATTCTGGCCGTCGCCCGGCTTTACATTCTGCTCTAAGCCGCTGAAGCTTAGAATCGGAGGACTGAGCTATCTTGATCCTGTCAACTATACTGGACTGTACTTGCATATTGGCCATCAATGCCATATTGGTTGGAAGCACAACTTCTATACCCATCTTCTGAAGATCTGCCAACAACTCTGGTTGCGCTGTCAGAAAATAAACTCTGGCTCTCCTGCTCAATACATCTGCAACAACGTTGGCCTTCCCAGTATGATACTGTAGGTTGATATTATAATCCACAAGTAGCTCTAGCCACCTTCTCTGACGCATATTAAGGTCCTTCTGAGTGAACACATACTTCAGGCTCTTATGGTCGGTGAAAATCTCTATCCTATCTCCATACAAGTAGTGTCTCCAAAGCTTGAGTGCAAACACTACTGCTGCCAGTTCCAAGTCGTGGGTCGGGTAATTTCTCTCATGATCACGAAGTTGTCGTGACGCATAAGCTATTACCTTCCCATGCTGCATCAAAATATACCCTAATCCTCTGTTTGAAGCATCACAGTGCACTGAAAATTCTCCGGTCCCATTTGGAAGTGTGAGAACGGGTGCCGTCATCAAGCCTCTCTTCAGTTTCTCAAAGGAATCCTGACATTCTGCTGTCCAAGCAAACTGCACATCCTTGCGGGTTAACTGCGTCAGTGGTGCTAAAATCTAAGCAAAGTCTGAAACAAATCTTCGGTAATAGCCGGCTAATCCAAGAAAACTACGAACTTCTGCAACTGTGCTGGGCATTGGCCATGTTTCGATAGCCACGATCTTCTGGGGATCCACTTCTACTCCCCCTATAGTGATGATATGACCCAAGTATGAAATACGATCGAGCCAGAACTCGCATTTACTGAACTTGGCATACAACTGGTGCTCTCGGAGAATCTGGAGGACAACTCTGAGACGCTGCTCATGCTCCGCTTCACTCTTACTGTAGACCAGGATATCGTCTATGAACTCGATCATGAACTGATCCAAATAAGGCATGAAGATACGATTCATGAGGTCCATGAATACAGTCAGCACATTGGTCGCTCCAAAGGGCATAACAAGGAACTCCCAATGCCCATATCTAGATCGAAAAGCTATCTTCGAAATGTCCTGCTCTCTGACTCAGATCTGGTGGAATCCTGACCGCAAATCAATCTTCGAGAATACTGCCGCTCCTCTGAGTTGATTAAACAAGTCATCTATCCTTGGGAGAGGATATATGTTCTTGATTGTCACTGAGTTCAAGGTACGATAGTCAACACATAATCTGGATGTACCATCCTTCTTTTTCACAAGAAGCATCGGGGCTCCCCAAGCCGATCCACTTGCACGAATCAATCCCTTGGTCCGGAGTTATTCAATCATCTTGTACAATATCTTCAATTCTGACGGCGCATCCTGTAGACTCTCTCTGACACTGGTGCTATCCCGGGGATCAAGTCGATAGTAAACTCGATCTCTCGCTCTGGCGACATTCTTGGAAGCTCTTCCAGGAAAACATCTAGAAATTCCTCGACTATCCGGGATAACTGCACTGCTGCTACGGCCATCTGCAATAATGGAGGAGAAGGTTCAACTTCGCCTCGAGAAAAGGAAAACTCTGGCTCGCCTGGAATGCTAAAAATAACTCTGCCAATATGGCAGTCTATCCTAGCATACTGGTCTCTCAACCAATCCATTCCTAAGACCATATCATAATCGGCCATCGAAAATTCTATCAGCCTAGCGAAAGACTCTCTACCGCTAACCACGATCCAACACGAGGAAAATACTCTATCTACTCCCACAAGACCATTCCCAGTAAGTATATTGAGCCTTACTGATAGTGACTCGGGCTCCAGTCCTATCCGTGTCGCGAATCGTGCAGACATAAATGAATGCGATGCACCAAAATCAAATAACACTGAAGCCGAAAAAGTGTTGAGGAGAATAGTACCTGCCACCACCTTACCTGGTGCCACTCCTTCTCCCATGGTCAAACCCAGCACTTGACCATGCCCTCTGGGTGCCGGCCCTCTCTGCTGGAATCCTTTCTGCCTATTCTGAACTTGCGCCTGGGCATACTGCTGAGGCCTTTGCTGCTAAAAAGCCGGGGTCTGCGTCGACAACGGCCTCGGGGATGGAAACTACTGCTGGACTGGTACTGGGGCTGGTCCCCTAACTGATGAACTGGTCCTGGCTGGCGATGAGTCAGTCCTGAACGGGCAGGACCCTACCTTGTGGTCTGGCGCTCCACAAAGCAAACACAATCCTCGAGCCTTGTGACACTCTGAAACAACATGTCCAGGCTTCCCACAATAAGAGCAACCCATGGGGGAAGACTAATTCTGCTCTGGCTGCTGAGGATACATCGGGGTTGAATGCTGAACCGACGTAACTGAAGCTGCCCTTCTCGGAGCTCCAATGGTCAAAGCTCTAGCTGCCAGGGCTGGAGCTGACGACTGATTTATCTGGCCGTAAGATCGCTTTCGACCTCCGGTCCTATCCACAATTCTCTAGGAGGTATACTCATGCCTCCTAGCTGCCCTCAATACCGCATCAAAAGTCTGATGCTCAAACTGCTCCACCGCCAGCAAAATCTCTAGGTGGAGTCCCTGCTGAAATCGCTGGGCTCTATCGAACTCGGTCGCTACCAAGGTGGGAGCAAATTGATTAAGCCTGGAAAACTCGGCCGCATACCCATCGACCGTCCTGTCCATCTGCTTCAAATTGGTGAACTTGGTCTGTAGATCGTACCGAGCCACCGCATCGAAGTACTTGGTCCGGAACCTCTCACGGAATACTGCCCAAGCAATAGGTGCCACTAGTCCAACGGCCCGCACCGTCCACCAGCTGTGGGCTAGGTCCAATAACTGTAGGCGTACCACGGCCACCTTCTCATCTTTTGGGGTCTTTGCTGCCTCCAATATCACTTTTGTGTCCTGAAGCCACGCATCAGCAGCGATAGCATCTTCGCTGCCATCAAAAAATGGAGGGTTTAGGCGCTTGAAACTGTTCGCTGTACTGTTTCCATGATGTCCACCTCTGCCCAGAGTATCTACCACTGCCTAATGCAAGGCATCTCCTCGACGATCCTGCGACGCAAGCAACTCCCTGATAAGTCCCACCAAGGCTCCATCATCCTGTCCTGCGGGCTGGGCTGGCTGCACCGGGGGTTCTGAATCTCCGGGAGGCATGATCCGGGAGGATGCTCCTCAGTGGTGGACCTGATCTTCTTGTTGTTGCTGGTCCACGGGAGGTGCTTCGCCTTGCTGATCGGCAGGTCCAGGAACAATGCCGCTGAAGAAGACGACATAGGGAACAATAAGGAAGGACCAAGACAGATCAACGATACAAGCATGTGATCGGGTCGAGAATCTCAGGGATTAGAAGAGTCGGACAGAGATCAAGGACGAGTGCTGATTGAGACATCTATTCGGTAAACCCTCACATATCTTAATTTATAATACCTGCATGGGCCACCACTTAAACCATGTAACGCTCCAGAACCAGAATACTGGAGAGCGAGGGCGTATATAGCCAGCTACGTATAATGAAATAGAATCCACCCCACTATACGGTCACGATTGTCTAGATATATGAGGGTTTAACTACAATCCAACAGTCTCCTATGGTCAATAATAAGCCTAATTGTCTCAATCTCAACACAAGCAAGTAAAGTTACAAGATGTAAGATCACCAAATATACAATAGTAAGGCGTCCCAAACATTACATATCCAACTGATCATGAAGCTAGTCGTTACAAAATGTGAGGACTAGCAAGAGTTTAGTCATACAAGATCAACCCTAGGATCTGTCAATCATGTTACAGCCCGTAGGCAGACAATAATAAGGTATGCAATACGAGCTAACAGGTACTCGCCGGCAAAACGCCTCAAAATGAAATTTTTACAATAGAGTGGAAGAACAAAAATAAACCTACTCGTTGTCCTGGTTACGCCTGGTGGTCACCATCGGGCTGGAAGGTCGGTAGATCCTCTGAAGCTGCTCCGAAATCTGGCCACACAAAACCAGCTGGGTCAGATCCCAGAAAGAGCAAGTGCCACAAAGGAGGCTTCACTTAAGAACTAAAACTAGCACATCAGAAAATATATTACAGCAGTTAAAAGAATTTGAAGTAAAAGAATAACAACTGTCATAATAGAGTACGAGGGAACCATTCAAGTAGCCAGGTCACAACCCTTAAACCAAACAAGGACCGGGGTTGTAACCCTTCACCTGAATAGAACTCCGTCTCCAAATCTTGTTGGTAAGGTAAAACATGACAAGCATGACGTGGGGTACAATAAGACAATAAACGAAGAGAGGACTTAGAACTGCTCCGGGAGCCAGGTTACAATCCTTAAACCAAACAAGGACCGGGGTTGTAACCCTTCGTCTGAACAGAACTTAGCCGCTGATCTTTATTGTTAAAAGTGACAATCATGCGATCAAGCCTGTAATAATCGAGTACTGAAGCTACACCATACAATCGATCCCGGCCAATCAGTGACTACGACTTTCTACATTAGCTAACTAGTGTTATCACAACATGCAGTGAGATGTTCCTCCAGCCACAAGCCCTGCAGCTAATCCAGGTTATCCAGACGACTTGGGTTCATTAAAAAGTACATCGTTCTTTCCATATATCAGTGAATTTAGACTTGTGCCCTACTCGTCTGCAGGCTGCAAGTCCCACAATGGTGGCCGGGATAACGGGATCACCTGTAACTGGGAAAATCTCTCATGACTATTGAATTAGTCTAGTTATTAGCCTTAGCCATTTACAGTAGGTACCCCTGACCGTGGTATTCAGGGGTCCCTGTCCTAGACATGATGCAAACATTATCGGTTTAATTGTACAAATACTATCATCCACGGTGTCCAGGCCATTCAATCTTGTCATGTCATGTTCACTGTCAGGGGTGCGCCGCGTTGGGCCACTATCATGTCATGTCAAAAGTGCACCACAACGGGTCACCATCGTGTCAGGGAACAATTAATTTAGCACAAGCACATATTTAGTAATTAAATATTAGAAGGAACAAGAGCTTTGGGGGACTCATGCAGCTCGAGAAAATTTTTATGCGGCCAGCAGTCACTTGGCCATATACGGCTGAGCAAAATATATAAGCAAGCTAAATATAAGCATGCATGCTTGCAGGCAATTGCATTTAATGCATTAATATAATGCGCGCGGCTGATTTGTTCCTATGTTCTATATGCGGCTCACTATTGGTGTTCGTATGCAAGCAGTGCCACAAGCATGCATTAATATAATGCAAGCAAAGCCACGCAGATTCAAAGCAAGCATGCATTAATATGCATGCAAGGCCACGTGGGTTCAATATAATGCAAGCAAAGCTTGCATGCATGCGGCTGATGGAAGCCATATGCGGCTGGTGTCGTAACAAAGCATTAAGAAAATGCATTAAGAAATGCATTAAATATGCATTAACCAATGCATTAACAATACATTAAAGAATGCATATGGCTTGGCCAATGCATATGCGGCTGAATGTTAGTTGTTGCATTAAATAATGCATATAAGCTAAATGCTTGCTATTGAATTCATAGGCCATTCGGCCCAGATAGGTTAGCCTATGCGACTCATTATTTTTAAATGCATTTGCTAAGTGCAAAACAATAAAAGGCCAGCAAATGGCCTATGTGGCTCAGCAAGTTGTATGCAAATGCATGAAAGCTTGCAAGCAACTAAAATAAAAGGGGCATACAATTAAGGCTCATGCTGCTCAGAGTGCAATTAATGGCTCCCACAGAGAACATGTCCATGAAAAATACCAAGGCCTCCATGCTCTTCCAAACCATAATAGGAACCCAAATCCAGACTCCCGTAGGTCAAATTTGGGTAAAATAAAATTATCTACAACATGAAACCATCAACTAGCAAAAATATGCAAGTTTGATAGATCAAAACTTCTGGAAACCGAAAATACCACAAAACTAGATTTACAAGAATTTAACCATAGAAATAAAAAATGCTAAGCACTAAAGTGGATTAGAAACATATGAGGAAGACAATGGAACATTAAAAATGGACTTCCTCTATGAGGCAAGGTGCACTTGCCTAATCCTCCCACTCTCAGGTTGGTGGAGAAGTAATAGTGGGGAAGAAGAAAGTTAATGTGGAGAGAGAATGTGTGGTAGGATATTTAATGAAGAGGGTGGTGGTAGGTGGGAGTGGTTTGGTTCACATAAAATCTAGCAAAACTGAACCATGCAAAACCAAGCCAAACCAAGTCAAGTTGGGCTGAACCAAACAAGGAGACATGCATTACGGGTCTAAATACGTATACGTATACCAATATACGTAATACGAACAATGGTCATTACAGCAGGGTTAGGGGTTACCTCAAGTTTCAAACAGATGCGGATACTGCTCCCGCATCTTGTCTTCCCGCTCCCAGGTAGACTCGCCTGGTGAGTTGTGCCGCCACATAACTCTGACTATCGGTGTCACAGAGTTTCTGGTTCTCTTCTCTCCTCTGTCCAATATTGCTACTGGTTTCTCTGGCACTATGAGGCTGGGTCCAACTTCCAGCTCCGAATGGTCCAAGATGTGGCTCGGGTCCGGGATGTAGCGTCTCAGCTGCGAAACATGGAAGACGTTGTGGACGCCTTCGAGACTTAGAGGTAGAACCACCCGATAAGCCACTTCTCTAATCCTGTTAAGTACTTCAAAAGGACCAATATACCTGGGGCTTAGCTTCCCTGCTCTGCCGAAACGGATGGTTCCTCTGGTAGGGGAGATCTTCACGAACACACTGTCACCTTCTTCAAACTCCAACAGCCGTCGGCTGCTATCGGCCCAATGCTTCTATCTATCCTGGGCAATCCTGAGCTTGTCTCTGATCATCTTTACCTTCTCTGCTGCATCGGTCACCATCTCAGGTCCAAGTAATACTTGTTCTCCTACGTCGTCCCAAGCAAGTGAGTACGAAAATGACGTCCATAGAGTGCCTCGAACGGTGTCATACCGATGCTAGCTTGGTAGCTGTTGTTGTAAGAGAACTCCACCAAGTGCAAATGGTCTTCCCAAGACCCTCCAAATTCCAAGATGCAAGATTTCAACATGTCTTCTAGCGTCTGGATTGTTCTCTTCGATTGTCCGTCAGTCTGGGGATGGTAGGCGGTGCTGAACTTCAATTACGTTCCCAAACTGTCGTACAAGCTCTTCCAGAAGTGAGAGGTGAACCTGGTATCCCTGTCATATACGATACTTACCAAAACTCCATGAATCCGGTAGATATGCCGTATGTATAGTGCCGCCAACTTCTCGGTGGATAGACCAACCTTGAAGGGAATAAAGTGGGCTAACTTCGTCAGTCGGTCCACGATAACCCAAATGGCGTCCTTTCCTCCTTAGGATCGAGGCAGTCCTGACACGAAGTCCATCATTATGTGCTCCCATTTCTACTCCGGGATGTCTAGCGGCTGCAACAGTCCTGCTGGTCTCTGTCTGCTAGCTTTTACTTGTTGACAAATTAAACATCTAGCCACATACTTGGATATGTCCTTCTTCATTCCGTACCACCACACTATAGTATGCATATCCCGATACATTTTATTAGCTCCTGGATGTATAGAATACTGCGACTGGTGCGCTTCTTGCATCAGCTCGTTCCTCAGTTTGCCAGTTGGTACGCACCGCCTCGTACCATGCTTCAGTGCTCCATCGCTGGCGATTGAGAATCCTTTAAGTGTTTCCGCTAGCACTTGATCTCTGAGTTTGCAAAGCGTCTCGTCTTGGAATTGTGCCTCCTTGACTCTGTCCATTAGACTTGAACACACTTGCAACTGCATTATTGTTGAATCAGCTCCTGGTACAATGGCTTCTCTCCCCAGTTTCTTTATTTCCTCTTCGGGCAGTACAATCTCCAGTCCAAGATTTTTCATGTCCTCCAGCAAATGACGCTCCTTGGTCAAGAACATTGCCATCGGGTATCGACTTAGTGCATCTGCAACAACATTAGCCTTACCCGGATGATACTGCAGGTTGATGTCGAAATCCTTCATCAGCTCCAGCCATCGTCTCTGTCGCATGTTCAGCTACTTCTGAGTGAAAACATATTTAAGACTTTTGTGGTCTGTAAAGATTTCCACTCTCTCTCCAAAAAGGTAGTGCTTCTACAGCTTCAATGCAAATATCATCGCTGCAAGCTCCAAATCATGCGTGGGATAGTTCTTCTCATGAGTCCGTAATTGCCTAGATGCATAAGCAATTACTTTACCATGTTGTTGAAGAATGCAACCCAATTCCTTACCGGAAGTATCATGTAAATTGAGAATCCGCCGGTACCTGCGGGTAGTGCAAGTATCGATGCCGTTGTAAGTCTCTTCTTCAGTTCCTCAAATGCTGACTGGCAGGCTTTCGACCAAATAAATTCTTTATTCTTTCTAGTGAGCTTCGTCATCGGCTCAACAATCCTGGAGAAATCCTTTACAAACTTCCGGTAGTGCCAGCTAAACCCAAAAAGCTTCTGATTTCTGTAACTGAACTTGGTGCAGTCCACTTTTCAATAGCAGCTATCTTCGTTGGATCCACCGAAATTCCTTCTCCTGTGACAACATGGCCAAAAAAATCCACTTTGTCTAAGAAGAATTCGTATTTAGATAGCTTACCATAGAGCTTCTTCCTCCTTAAAGTTCCCAGAACTTTCCTCAGGTGCTCTTCATGCTCTTCTTCAGTCTTCGAGTAGATCAGAATGTCGTCGATGAAGACAACAACAAACTGATCTAGATATTCATGGAAGACCTTGTTCATAAGGTTCATGAATACTGCAGGGGCATTCGTCAGTCCAAACGGCATGACCAAAAATTCATAGTGACCATATTTGGTGTTGAACGCCGTCTTAGAAATATCCTCCTTTCTGACCTTGATTTGATGATAGCCAGACCTGAGATCTATCTTCGAAAATACCTTAGCTCCTCTCAGTTGATCAAACAGGTCATCGATCCGGGGTAGAGGATACTTGTTCTTGATGGTGATGTTGTTTAGCGCCTGATAATCAATGCACATCCGTATGGTTCCATCCTTCTTGGGCACGAACAAAAGTGGCACTCCCTAGGGTGAAGCCCCGTCTCTGATAAATCCTTGTGTCTTCAGTTCGTCAATTTGGTTCTTCATCTCCTTGGGGTTGACTCTGTAGCATCCACGAGAAATAGAGGAAGAGCCGGGTACTAAGTCGATGGTGAATTCCACACCTCGATCTGGCGGCAATCCTGGAAGACTATCTGGAAAGACGTCCATGAATTCCGCTATGATAGGATGAGGAGGCCCGGGTTCTTCGGTGATAGAGGAGTAGGTAAAACTCTTCATGTCTTCCGGAGCTCGAGAGATTTCAAACTCCGGTTCTTCTGGTGGGCTGAAGATTACACATCCTTTGTGACAATCTATCAGCGCATGCTGCTCACTTAACCAGTCCATCCCTAGGACTACATCATAGTTGGGCAAGGGCATCACAAGTAAGGATGTTAAGAATTTGTGGCCTGAGATAGTTATGTGACAGTTGCAAGTCTCGGTGATGGGTATGGGTCCACCACCGGTCATAACTCTACTAATCATCTTGCTAAGTCCCGTATCTAGGTGGTGTGCAGAAATAAACTTCGATGATATGAAACTGTGTGATGCACTCGAATCAAATAATGCTAGAGCAGGATGTAAAAACACATAAATAGAACCTGTAATGACATCAGCGGTGGGTTCCTGCTCTGGTTCTTGCTCATCTGCTGCTAGGGCAAAAGCTCGCCCGGTCTTCTGCTGATGTTGCCCGAACCGTTGTTGCTGAGTGGGTAGAGGAGCTCTTTGCTGAGTTGCTCCGGTCCGGTTGAATGCTGTGGGGCAGTCCCTCACTTGGTGGGTGGCAGGCCCACAAACTAGGCAGTGTCCCAGTTTTTTCCTGCAGATATTCGCCTGGTATCCTGGCCTCTTGCAGTAGTCGCAGACAGGGATCTGCTTCTGAGGCATTCTGTCACTGGTCCTTGCCTGATGGTGCTGCTGGTGGTGGTGCGAAGGCCTGTTGTTGTTGTTGTTGGGCCTCTTCTGGTTACCCTGGAAGTTGCTAGTTCCAGGATACTCCCTTTTTGAACGAGAAGGCTGGCTCTTCTCCACATCCTGAGCTCGTATCATAATCTTCTCGTATGTCTTGGCGCCGCCTGCGATCACAGCGGTGCAAATTTCTTCCCTTAGTCCATACCTGAATCTTTCAGCACGATCCTTGGGGTCATCAACAAAGTTCTTGGCAAAGTGGCTAAGTTGGCCGAACTCTGCCGCATACTCTCCAACCGTCATGTTCCCTTGCTTCAGATCCTAGAACTGTCTTTCCATCTCCCGCAACTCTGATGTTGGAAAGAACTTCCTGCGAAACAGCCTCTTGAAGGTGTCCCAGTCAAGCTGCTTGTCCTGGAGTCGGGGTTCATTCCGATACCAGATGCTTGCCATATCTTGCAGCTGGAGTCCTACTGCTTCGGTCTTGAGGTCCTCTGGGAGTCGAGCAACGCTCAAGATACGCTCCATGCTGTCTAGCCATTCATCGGTGTAGATGATTCCTTCGGTTCCTTTGAAAGGTCGAGGGCCCTGCTTCTTGAAACTCTCTATATCTCCGACCTTCACATAATAATACTGATAGAACTGGGGATTCCCAGGACCCTTCCTTTGGTGTGCATATTAATAGATAGAAAGTTAAACAGATCTAATACATGTTCTAACCCTTCATAGACGGAAACTAGGGTTCACGAATTATACATGCGACGGAAAGGAGAGAAGCAATTCCGGGCAATCTCGAGCGGACGACCCCAAGATCTTCTGTACGTATTCCTTCCTCGAGTTAGACGTCGTGTGGGCGACGATCTCCCAACCTTTTCTTCTCCTTGGCAGCCCTCTCTTTCTCTCCTTACGTGAATCACGAATTTAGGGAAAGTTTCAGATTTCTGATCGGTAATATGGAGGCCAGAGAATAGAGGATATATATAGGCTACGGCAGGGACCATGAGGAGAAATTAGGGTTAGGCCTCCTAACGGATCTGGATATCCCGTGTTCAGCCCGAACACACAATCCAGGCCCATTAACAATAGCTCGGTCCACTAATGAGCTATTGTTGCAATACCTCCCTAATCCCAAATTATGTTTGTGGGCTCCTTTTATTATATGCTCGTTTGGCTCCTCATGTTAAGATATCGTATGTCCGTCGATCAAATTAAGTTACTGACAACAATATTGATTCGACATCTTTTATCCTTAAGTAGTACCGCTCAACTTTATTTGTCATGTCGGATATAATCTACCTGCAGGGTTTACATGACAATCCTTATGAGCTCCTTAAGGGGACATCATCAACCCGATGTATCGGGACATGGATTCCATTTATAATCAACAGTCCATCATACATACAATGTTATTACCCAATTCATAGAGGTTGTTGATCCATAATGAATCTCACTCTTTTATGAGTCAAAATAATGCATACTGCATATACATGTCCGTTATTATATCCGGATTAAGAGCACAAGCATCCATAATAACAGAGGTGTTTGTTCTCTTATGTAGTCAGTACAAAGAGAACAACCTCAAGTGGTCCTGTTCAATACACACAAAGTGTACTAGTGTAAACCTATAGTCAAGATAGACTAATACCAGATTACACTATAACATTTCCAATAGATTGTCCAAGTCCATCTAGGTTGTGAACTATTTATATACTCCATAGGAAACTGATAATATGATCTTCTGTGTGACACCACACACCATATTATCTACAATATAGAATATCAGACATTTGCATTAACACTTGCAATAAATAAAATATGCAAACATTTGCCCATATGATTCTCATTCAAAATTTAAGGAAAAAAGGTTACTAAAAAAGTGATGCTTTTAGTATATAACCCTAACAAACTCCCACTTATACTCAAAGCATTGCTTTTCAGTATACTGTTACAAATCTCCCACTTATACTTAAAACCATGCTGCTACACATCTGACTCCCATTCCCTCAACATGACTATCAAAAGCCTTAGCTGGTAAGCTCATTGTAAAGGGATCAGCTAGGTTGTCGGCTGATGCTATCTTGATCATAGTAACTTTTTCTTTCTTTACGAAATCTCGTATCAGGTGGTACTTGTGCTCAATGTGTTTGCCAGTCTTATGGGCTCGTGGTTCCTTTGAGTTTGCAACTGCACCACTATTATCATAATAAAGTGTAATAGACTTAGGCAAACTAGGTACCATATCCAAGTCTAACAGAAAGTTTCTGAGCCAAACCGCTTCTTTGGCTGCCTCAGAGGCTGCCACATACTCGGCTTCCATGGTGGAATCAGCAATACATTTTTTCTTGATACTCCTCTACTTCCAATGAACTCAAAGGTCCATCTTCAACCAGTCTTTGAATCCTTCTTAGGTTAATATGCCCCAATCGCAAGTGCCAAAGATATGTTTGGTTCATACAAGAAGGTTCTTTTCTCTTATTTAAGTTAGATGACATATTATTCATTTCCATAAGTTGCATTATGGACGAAATAGGATTAATGACATACAAATTATCAACCAATACACCAGAACAGATAAAATGATTCTTCTTTCTAATAACAATATTGTCATTAAAATAAACTGAATATCCATTCTTAACTAACATAGAAACAGAAACTAAATTCCTTCTAAGTGAAGGTGCATAAAGACAATCTCTCAATGTCAAAGACTTATTTCTACCAAAAGATAAAGTAACATCTCCTAATGCAACGATCGATACTTTTGTAGCATCACCTATGAACAAGCATATCTCTCCATCACTGAGCCGTCTGGTTTTCTGGAACCCCTGCAATGTATTGCAGACATGATTAGTGGCTCCTGTATCTACACACCAGGTGCCGGTAGATAACACCGCTAAACATGTTTCAACTACTAGTAAATGAGATATACCTTTTTTGTTCCCTTGTTTGAGAAGTGGACAATCAGTCTTCCAATGTCCTGACCCTTTACACTTGAAATATTTGCCTTTCGACTTTTTCACCGCGTCTTGAGGTCCCATGCCATTCTTTGCTGAGTTTGCCTATTTCTGAATGTTATTCTTCTTCTTCTTACCGCCTTTTGGCTTAGAAGTAGAAACCTTTCAGAAACAAAAACATGACCACTCTGCCTAAAGAGAGATTCAGCATCCTGTAGCTCTTTTGCAAGTTCTGCCAAACTATACAACCTTTTGTTCATATTGTAATTAAGGCAGAAATTGTCAAAACTTTTAGACAGAGTCCCGAGAATGATATCGATCTGGGATTTCCCATCGATTTTAGTTCCAAGGATCTCCATCTTATTCAGATGACCCATCATTTTGAGAACATGATCCCTTACTGGTGTACCCTCAGCCATTTTTGTATTCATCAAACATTTCATAGCAAACTGTCTAGCTGCTCTACTCTGATGTCCGAAGAGTTCCTTGAGGTTATACATCATGTCATAAGCAGTGGCCATGGCTTGATGTTGATGTTGCAGTACATTTGACATGGATGCCAGAATATAACACCACGTCATCTCATCTGCCTTTTTCCACTTCTTATAAGCCTTTTTGACCTCTTCATCAGAGTTAGCATCAGGCTTAGGTGGGCATTCCTCAACAAGTACATATTTGTACTCCTCAGCAGTCAGAACAATATCCAAATTACGTTTCCAGTCAATATAATTAGGTCCAGTAAGTTTGTTTTCTTTAAGAATCACCATAAGTGGACTGAAAGAACCCATTTTTGAAATCTTGAGAATCACATAAATAAAATTATGTAGGGCAAAAAAAACTTTTTGAATTAACTAAATATTGATTCCCTCAAAACAATAATAAGAAATTCACCAACACCTTGAACACCATGAATTTAGCATGCCACGATAGTGTGGACGTATACAAATTTAACTTTGTTCAAGTAGGTTTTTCTTATTAATTTTACTATCATGTCAACATAAATTTGTGACAAATAAAAATAATATGATGGTCTTACTCTGGTCATACAAATAATAGCAGTGACTCCGATGAGGAGGATACCATTATTTGTATCTAAGTGTATACCATTACTTAATACTAAGTTCATTACCTTGTAATGAGTTCATTCAGATGGAGAAGTGAACACATACTAGGTAACTTTCTATAATTATCCCTAAGGAAGTTTGTACTGGTGATCCATAATTATACTCATCCGATATGGAGGAAAGCACTATAGCCAACACGCAAGTATAATTACATCACCTACAAACTAGTAATGGAGACCATAGGATTTAAACTAAATAAATATCCTCTCCCACTTAGTTATTTAACAATGAGGGTTTTTCTACTAGTTGATATTATGTCCATGTTGTCCATTATTAATATAGGCTTGGTTTTTCAAAAAAAATAACCACACAATAATAAACATGCATAATCAGAAAAAGCAAAATGACAAAAATAAGAGAAAATATTCAACTATTATGGTCATCTTTGCTGCTCCGTCCTCAACTATCCGAATCCAAAATCTGGCGCTGCGCAGATCTATTCGGGGTTCGAACTTTCCGGTCAGGTCGCGGGGTTCGGAGCAGCGCCCTGAATTTTTTTTTAAGGTTTTGGCTGTCGATTCCTTCATCGAAAATCATCTGTCTGCCTCTGGACTGCTTAAAACAAGCATCTCGTCCGACGTCCGAAATGTAGGAACGATATAGTAAAGCGTAATACTCTAGAGGGGGGGTGAATAGAGTTGGCAGCGGAATAATGCTAAATAAAAATTGTTTGCAACACAATCACAGTATATAATCACAATTGAAATAATGTAAAGACCGAGTTCAGAAAGCAAACGCAAAGACAGCGATGTATACTGGTATCCCTCTGTTGAGGACTAATCCAGTCGGTAGAACTCTTGCTACCAGTTGAATCCACTATAGGAAAAACCGCAAGTTTTCTTACGAAGTCCTTGCAACTTCTACAACGCGAGCTTTGATACGAAGAACTCGTCCAACTTCAAATGTGAAGAGGTATTCTTCAATCAAGCCTTCTGATTACAATCTCTCAAAAACTTCTAGACCGTACCGTACTGGCAAATCGACTAGAGGATTGTAACTGGCTTGGGATCTGAAATTGAAAGCTCTAGAAAACTCTTTGGAAGGCAGAAAGCTTTAGATAGAGAGAAGATTGAAAGTGAATTGGTGTGTTGAAATGATCGAAATCCTTTTCTATTTATAGAAATTCCAAAGGGAGAACTCTGTCAGAATTCGGGCAGAATTCGGACAGAACTCGATGAGCAAATCTCGGTCAAATTCGCAACTGCAGGAGGACCAAGTTCCAGAGAATTCAAAAATTAAACGGCCACCAACCGAACTCTGGCCGAACTCTGGCCGAGTTCTGTCAGGGTTAGGTTAGGGTTTTAAAAATAGGTTTTGATAATTTTTGAAAACCTTTTTGAAAATATTTTTGTAAACATTTTGATAGGTCATTTTAAAAACATTTTGAACTATTTGGGGATAGCCTATTTGCCAGTACGACTAGGTGTACAACGTATTCCTAGACTCAAATAAAATGAAAATTATATTGCATAGGAAATATAGACTCAAGTAGGCAAACAGATCTTCAGTCTTGAACGGGATGAATATCCAATCTTGCTTATGTCCAAGAAGCCGAGATGTCCCAACTAGCTTCGTATATCCAGACAGAGTTTTGATCAATTATTAAAATCAGGTTGACCATATGACCAATGGGCCAACAATCTCTCCCATTTTGATAACTGACAAACTATGAATGATATAACATTAAGCTTGTTCAAAAAGAATCAAAACGTGAAATTGTTCATGTCCTGTATTTAACTCAAAAAAAAATGTTAGAACTTTAATTTTCTCCCCCTTTGTCACTTAGCAAAATAATTGCACAAGAGAAGGCTCTCCCGTATTTAATGCAGAAGGCTCCCCCGCAATTAATGCATAAGGAACAAATAGTGAGAAAACATAATAAATAAAACATAAAGAGTAGATATATATCATCACAGGCATGTAAAGTTTATACAGATTATCATTACATGTATGCTATTGTTTCAAAAGAATAAAAGAAATCTCAGGCATGCTATTTCACAGGCAGTTTGTAATGAAGAAGCAGTATAAAGAGATAGTGCTAAACAAAATGCTGAAATAAACTGAGATGTCATAAATGAAACATCATAAGCATGTCCATGAAGATAAAAAAATACTGAAAGCATACTTCAAAGTACTGATAAGAACTAAAAAAAATGATAAAAACTTGGAATGTTGGAGCATTTCCAAGTGCATCATAAAATATCACTCAAAATCATATAGTCACATCTACTCATCATCATCCTCATCAGTATGATGACCAGCAGCTCATTTCAAGTATTTAATTCAAAGATTAGTTATTTTAGCCTTCAAATAACATAATTAATAATAATTTATGAATTAAATGTCTTTACACAGCGACTGTCTCAGATTAGCTGTAGGAGTACTGTCCCAGCTGGCGGAGG
Source organism: Iris pallida (assembly GCA_029216955.1). Classification (NCBI taxonomy): domain Eukaryota; kingdom Viridiplantae; phylum Streptophyta; class Magnoliopsida; order Asparagales; family Iridaceae; genus Iris; species Iris pallida. The sequence goes on along the minus strand of JANAVB010003822.1, from coordinate 26,209 downwards.
TTCACCGGGGAACTCTTAAATACCGCTTCGCTTCAACCGTAGTTGTGGTGACAGACAGACTCTTTATTAGCTTGTCTCTAACACAGTTTTGTATAATAATATATAATCATAAAATAAAATCAATTAATATTACTGACGTCCAAAATTCCTAATTCTAGACGTAAATAATTGAAGCGATCTTCCGCTAGAGGTTTAGTGAAGATGTCAGCTAATTGATTTTTAGTATCTATGTACACAAGGTTTATATCTCCATTTTGATGATGATCTCTAAGAAAATGATGTCGAATCTCGATATGTTTAGTACGAGAGTGACATACAGGATTCTTAGTCAAATTAATAGTGCTCGTGTTATCACAGAAAATGAGAATATGTGTAAAAAATAAATCAAAGTCTTCTAGGGTTTGTTTCATCCACAAAATCTGAGCACAACAACGTCCTGCGGCGATGTACTCAGCCTCTGTTGTTGATAAGGCTACAGAATTTTGCTTTTTACTAAACCAAGAGACTAGAGCCTTGCCTAAGAAATGACATGTGCCGCTAGTACTTTTTCTATCAACCTTGCATCCAGCAAAATCTGTATCCGAAAAACCAATAAGGTCAAAGGATTTAGTTTTGGGATACCACAAGCCAACAGAAGAAGTGCCCTTAAGGTATCGAAAGATACGCTTAACTGCGGTCAGATGTGATTCCTTTGGGTTAGCTTGAAAACGTGCATACAGGCAAACACTAAACTTTATATCTGGACGACTAGCAGTTAAATAAAGTAAACTACCAATCATACCTCGATACTTACGTGTGTCGACTGGCTTGCCTTGTTCGTCAGAATCAAGCTTTGTTAAAGTTGCCATCGGAGTGCCAATAGGTTTGATATTGTCCAGATCGAACTTCTTTAGCAAATCTTTTGTGTACTTGGCTTGATTAATGAACGTCCCATTGTCGGTTTTTTTGATTTGCAATCCGAGAAAGAATTTTAGCTCTCCCATCATGCTCATCTCAAACTCATTCTGCATACACTTAGAAAATTCTTGACAAAGAGATTCATCAGTGGATCCAAATATGATATCATCAACATAGATTTGAATTAAAAGCAGCTTGCCATTAAAAGATTTAATAAATAGTGTAGTGTCAACCTTTCTTTTTGAAAATCCGTTGTCAAGTAGAAAAGTGCTTAGACGATCATACTAAGCACGAGGGGCTTGTTTCAAATCGTATAAGGCATTCTTCAACTTGAAAACATGGTCAGGATTTTTAAAATCCGTGAAACCCGGAGGTTGTGCTACAAAAACTTCTTCTTTTATAAAGCCATTTAAAAAAGCACTTTTTACATCCATTTGAAAAAGTTTGAAATCATGAAAACATGTAAATGCACATAACATGCAAATGTATTCTAATCTCGCAACTGGGGCATAAGTCTCATCGTAGTCGATACCCTCTTCTTGATTGTATCCTTGAGCTACGAGTCGAGCCTTGTTACGAGTTACTAAACCATCCTCATTCAGTTTGTTTCGGAATACCCAACGGGTGCCAATGACCGGATGATCAATAGGCTTGGGAACAAGTTCCCAAACTTGATTCCGTTCGAATTGGTTCAATTCCTCTTGTATAGCATCTATCCAGAAACTATCACTACATGCTTCATTAATAGATTTGGGTTCTAGCTGTAAAATAAATGCAATACTAGAAACAATATCTTTACTGGATGATCGAGTACTTACTCCTTTGGTAATGTCACCAATTACCAAATCTTTTGGATGATCAGCTGTGAATTTTAACCTTTTTGGTAGACTCTGTAGGTAGCAGGTTCCTGGATCTCCTCTAGGAGGTTCAGCTAGTGCAGAGCTTGGTTCAGGTTCAGCTGATGTTGAGCTTGATATAGGCAGATCTTCATGACTGTCATCGAGAGTCATTTGGTTCATTTCATCAAAAGTGACGTTGATTGATTCTTCGATGATCATGGTACGTTTGTTGAAGACTCTGTACCCTTTGCTCTTGGCCGCATAACCTAGAAATATACCTTCATCGGCCTTTTTGTCAAACTTTCCCAAGTTGTCTTTAGTATTAAGAATAAAGCACTTACAGCCAAATATCTTAAAGTATGAAACTGAAGGAATTCTATTAAACCATAACTCAAATGGAGTCTTCTTCAATTTGGGTCGAATTAGAACTCTATTGAGCACAAAGCAAGCTGTATTGACAGCTTCAGCCCAGAAGTATTTGGGTAGGCTAAATTGATTTAACATCACTCTGGCCATTTCGGTTAGAGTTCTGTTCTTACGTTCCACAACTCCATTTTGTTGTGGAGTTCTAGGACAGGAGAACTCGTGTATGAAACCGTGTGTGTCACAAAATTGCTCGAAATCAGCATTCTCGAATTTGCCTCCATGATCACTTCTAATTCGAGTGATCATGTAACCTTTTTCATTTTGTACTTTCTTGCAAAAGGCGACAAATTCAGATAATGCGTCATTCTTGCGTGTCAAGAAATATACCCACGTGTATCTAGAAAAATCATCTACAATTACAAATGCATATAATTTACCTCCGAGGCTAGCAACTCTGCTAGGACCGAATAAATCTATGTGTAGCAATTGTAGAGGTCTAGTAGTACATACTGCGTTTACAGACTTGAATGTGGATCTGGTAGCCTTGTTCTTTTCACATTGGCTGCATACCGAATCCTTCTTGAATGTCATGTCTGGTAAACCACGTACTAACTTCTTTGTGGATAATCTTGAAATTGTATCCATGTTTGCATGACCGAGTCTCATGTGCCATAGATGACTCTCATCACTTTTGGCCATTAAGCATCTACCTGAAATGTTAGCTTCTTCTAGCAGATAGAAAACATATATATTGTCTTCCCTGATTCCTTCAAAGATTGTACTACCAGTTGAGCTATCAACTATAGTACATTTGTCTTTGCCAAAGTTGATACCATAACCATGATCAACTAGATGAATTATGCTGAACAGATTATATTTCAACTCGGTAACCAGACAGACATCTTTAATCACGGGATAGGGAGACTTACCAACATCATCGATACCAATAATATACCCTTTCAAATTATTACCGAAGGAAACATAACCTTCCTTCTTTTTCTTCGACAGTATTGCAAATAGAGTAGCGTCACCGGTCATATGCCATGAGCAACCGCTGTCGAGGATCCATTTGCTTCTAGCATGTGAAGGGTGTTCCACCTACAAAACAGTTTGCAGATAAAACTCTTGGTACCCATTTCTTGTAGGGTCTTGAATTATTAGCTTTAGGTATCCAAGCATAAACATTTAGATCTACAAGCTTTCTCATTCTACATGCAGATGATATATGACCAATGAGGCCACAATAATGACATTGTGCATGTCGAGTGTTGAAAGCTAAGTGGTGTGCATGGTTGGTAGGTTTGGGTTTTCTAGTATAGAAGAATGCATTCCTATGGTCATGTTTGGGCTTAACCTTTTGGGGTAAAGGTTTTATATGGTTTGGTCTGACAGTGTTTGGCTTGGGAATGTTCCGATTTCTCGGTAAGTGACACATGTTAGGATAGGAAGCAGCAAGCTCAGGCTGTTTTCCTAACCAAATTTCCAACCTTTTGGAAGTGTCATATAACTTAGTATAATCAGAAGTGAGTGATTCCATTCTGATTTGTGCAGATTGAAGACTTTTCTTTTCTTTAGAAAGATCTTCTCTCAATTGGTCTATAATCTTGTCTTTCTCTTCGGATGACTGTTTAGTCTCGTGTAATAAGAGCTTTATAGAGGAAAGCTCACCAGACTCACTAACATTAGTTCTAACCTCAGCTAGTAGGTCGGTAAGTCTTCATATTTCTCCTTTGTACTCTTTGAGTACCTTCTTAGCGGTCTGATATTTACTACACAGTTTTCTGTAGTCAAGCATCAGGTCACTGAAGGCATCTCCTAATTGCTCAAAGGTAAAGTCATCATATGTTTCTACAGGTTCAGTAGGTACCTGATCGATTGCCATGAAGCAGATGTTTGCAGCATCCTCTGAATGTTCATCTTCTGAGTCGCTGGCTTCACTCTCATGCCATATGCTGGTGTTGGCATATTTCCGAGACGTTGATCTTTTCAGGTTGCCTTTTTCATACCTGTTGTTCTTCTTGCTCGATGATGAGTTGGTGGGACAGTCCTTCTTCATATGTCCCTTCTTCTTGCAGCCATAGCAGACAGCATCTTCTTGGTACCAGTTGTTGCTGTTGTTCTCTTTGACTCTCTTCTTATGTCTCATGAATCTTTTGAACTTCCTTGCTAGGAGTGCTTGATCTTCAGCGTCAGATCCACTACTGTCTGAGTTATCTTCAGCAGCTTTTCTGTGCTGAGCCTTGAGGGCGATTGTCTTCTCCTTTGGTGCAGGCTCTTCAAAATCTTGCAGCTCCAGTTCATGAGTGAGTAGCTTACCCATGTGTACTTCAAGTGACATTGTGGTGAGGTCGTTTCCTTCAATGATAGTTGTAGCTTTCGGAATCCAGTTCTTTGTGAGAGCTCGCAGGAGTTTGCAAATCTTTTCGTGGTTACTGTAATCTTTGCTTAAAGAGGACAAAGGGTTTACAATATCCAAGAACCTCTCGAACATTTGTGTAACTGTTTCATTTGGCTTCATTTTGAACGCCTCGTACTCTTGAGTAAGTCTGCTGACTTTTGACTCCTTGACTTGAGTCGTGCCTTCATGTGTAACTTCGAGAAGCTTCCACACACCATTTGCCGTTGTGCATGTAGATACCCTGTTAAATTCTGTTCTGTCTAAGGCACAAAAAAGAGCATTAATAGCACGTGCGTCAAGACTGGCCTTTTTTTTTTCCTCATCTGTATAACTGCTTTGGGGTTTTTCAACCAAAACTCCCTCAACAGTTATACGAGGTGGCTTTTGATAGCCATCAAGAACAATAGCCCATAAGTCAAAGTCAAGAGATTTCAAGAAGAAACTCATCCGTGTTTTCCAATAAGTGTAGTTAGTACCATCAAACAGTGGGGGTCTGTTTGTGGCCTGACCTTCACTTGTGAATTTTATAGTGGCCATGTGATATGCTGTGATCTAATAAATAATGAATAAATAATAGCACTGTTACCTCGCTTTACCTGTAACACTTGCTCTGATACCAATTGTAGGAACGATATAGTAAAGCGTAATACTCTAGAGGGGGGGTGAATAGAGTTGGCAGCGGAATAATGCTAAATAAAAATTGTTAGCAACACAATCACAGTATATAATCATAATTGAAATAATGTAAAGGCAGAGTTCAAAAAGCAAATGCAAAGACATCGATGTATACTGGTATCCCTCTGTTGAGGACTAATCCAGTCGGTAGAACTCTTGCTACCAGTTGAATCCACTATAGAAAAAATCGCAAGTTTTCTTACGAAGTCCTTGCAACTTCTACAACGCGAGCTTTGATATGAAGAACTCGTCCAACTTCAAATGTGAAGAGGTATTCTTCAATCAAGCCTTCTGATTACAATCTCTCAGAAACTTCTAGACCGTACCGCACTGGCAAATCGACTAGAGGATTGTAACTGGCTTGGGATCTGAAATTGAAAGCTCTAGAAAACTCTTTGGAAGGCAGAAAGCTTTAGATAGAGAGAAGATTGAAAGTGAATTGGTGTGTTGAAATGATCGAAATCCTTCTCTATTTCTAGGAATTCCAAAGGGAGAACTCTGTCAGAATTCGGGCAGAATTCGGGCAGAACTCGATGAGCAAATCTCGGTCAAATCCGCAACTGCAGGAGGACCAAGTTCCAGAGAATTCAAAAATCAAACGGCCACCAACCGAACTCTGGCCGAACTCTGGCCGAGTTCTGTCAGGGTTAGGTTAGGGTTTTAAAAATAGGTTTTGGTGATTTTTGAAAACCTTTTTGAAAACATTTTTGTAAACATTTTGATAGGTCATTTTAAAAACATTTTGAACTATTTGGGGATAGCCTATTTGCCAGTACGACTCGGTGTACAACGTATTCCAAGACTCAAATAAAATGAAAATTACATTGCATAGAAAATACAGACTCAAGTAGGCAAACAGATCTTCAGTCTTGAACGGGGTGAATATCCAATCTTGTCTATGTCCAAGAAGCCGAGATGTCCCAACTAGCTTCGTATATCCAGACAGAGTTTTGATCAATTATTAAAATCAGGTTGACCATATGACCAATGGGCCAACAAAAAACAGCCACCACCGCCATCACGATTGATCAAAAATAATTAAAATTACATCAATCCTATACCTCCCGAAGGAGTTCACACATAATCTAGATTAAAAAATTAAAATAATAAGCACGATCAACCCTCATGATTTTAATTACATTCACAACAACAACAACATCCACGACATGTCCGTGGTTTAAACAATACAATCAAAAACATGTATTGGACCATAATAGTTGGATCTAAGATGCCTGCAAAACCGAGTTAGAACTGATCTACATCTACCGACTATTACACAGCGCAGGTTTTATTGGATAACATGGATATATCAATCAATCGTAGATCCAAAGTGGCTCTGATACCAATTGATAGAACTGGGGATTCCCAGGACCCTTCCTTTGGTGTGCGTATTGATCGATAGAAAGTTAAAAAGATCTAATACGTGTTCTAACCCTTCATAGGCGGAAACTAGGGTTCACAAATTATACCTGCGACGGAAAGGAGACAAGTAATTCCTGACAATCTCGAGCGGACGACCCCAAGATCTTCTGCACGTATTCTTTCCTTGAGTTGGACGTCGTGTGGGTGACGATCTCCCAACCTTTTTTTTCTCCTTGGAAGTCCTCTCTTTCTCTCCTTACGTAAATCACGAATTTAGAGAAAGTTTCAGATTTCTGATCGGTTATATGGCGGCCAGAGAATAGAGAATATATATAGGCTACGACAGGGACCATGAGGAGAAATTAGGGTTAAGTCTCCTAACGGATCTGGATATCCCGTGTTCAGCCCGAACACACAATCCAGGCCCATTAACAATAGATCGGTCCACTAATGAGCTATTGTTGCACTATCTCCCTAATCCCAAATTATGTTTGTGGGCTCCTTTTATTATATACTTGTTTGGCTCCCCATGTTAAGATATCGTATGTCCGTCGATCAAATTAAGTTACTGACAACTATATTGATTCGACATCTTTTATCCTTAAGTAGTACCGCTCAATTTTATTTGTCATATCGGATATAATCCACCTGCAGGGTTTACATGACAATCCTTATGATCTCCTTAAGGGGACATCATTAATCCGATGTATCGGGACATGGATTCCATTTATAATCAACAGCCCATCATACATACAATGTTATTACCCAATTCATAGAGGTTGTTGATCCATAATGAATCTCACTCTTCTATGAGTCAAAATAATGCACACTGCATATACATGTCCGTTATTATATCTGGGTTAAGAGTACAAGCATCCATAATAATAGAGGTATTTGTTCTCTTATGTAGTCAGTACAAAGAGAACAACCTCAAGTGGTCCTGTTCAATACACACGAAGTGTACTAGTGTAAACCTATAGTCAAGATAGACTAATAACATATTACACTATAACCTTTCCAATAGATTGTCCAAGTCCATCTAGGTTGTGAACTATTTATATACTCCATAGAAAACTGATAATATGATCTTCTGTGTGACACCACACACCATATTATCTACAATATAGAATATCAGACATTTGTATTAACACTTGCAACAAATACAATGCAAATATTTGCCCATATGATTCTCATTCAAAATTTAAGGAAATAAGGTTACTAAAAAAGTGATGCTTTTAGTATATAACCCTAACAAACTCCCACTTATACTCAAAGCATTGCTTTTCAGTATACTGTTACAAATCTCCCACTTATACTTAAAGCCATGCTGCTACACATCTGACTCCCATTCCCTCAACATGACTATCAAAAGTCTTAGCTGGTAAGCTCATTGTAAAGGGATCAGCTAGGTTGTCGGCTGATGCTATCTTGATCATAGCAAATTTTCCTTTCTTTACAAAATCTCGTATCAGGTGGTACTTGCGCTCAATGTGTTTGCCAGTCTTATGGGCTCGTGGTTTCTTCGAGTTTGCAACTGCACCACTATTATCATAATAAAGTGTAATAGACTTAGGCAAACTAGGTACCACATCCAAGTCCAACAGAAAGTTTCTGAGCCAAACCGCTTCTTTGGCTGCCTCAGAGGCTGCCACATACTTGGCTTCCATGGTAGAATCAGCAATACATTTTTGCTTGATACTCCTCCACACAATGGCTCCACCTCCCAAAGTAAACACATAACCTGAGGTAGATTTCCTGGAATACCTATCTGACTGAAAATCTGAGTCTGTATACCCCAAGGAAACTAAACTATCTGCCTGGTAAACTAGCATATACTCTTTAGTCCTTTTCAGGTACTTCAAAATATACTTTATGGCAGTCCAGTGCTCTTGTCCTAGGTTAGACTGATATCTGCTGACCATGCCTACGGTAAAGCAGATGTCTGGTCTCGTACATAGAATTGCATACATTAAGCTTCCTACTGCTGAAGCATAAGGAACTGCCTTCATGTTCTCTATCTCTTTAGGTGTCCTCGGACACTACTCCTCTGATAGAGCAATTCCATGTCTAAAAGGTAAGAAATCTTTCTTAGGATTTTGTATACTAAAACGAGTTAGTACAATATCGATATAGGAAGCTTGGGATAAGCCCAACATCCTTTTCTTGCGATCTTGTAGAACTTTGATCCCTAGGATGTGACCAACTTCTCCCAAGTCCATCATATCAAACTGTTTGGATAACCGTACCCTTACATCAGATAACACCTTCACATTGTTTCCAATGAGCAAGATGTCATCCACATAAAGTACAAGGAACACCACTACGTTTCCGTCACACTTTCTGTATACACATGATTCATCCTGACATTGATCAAATCTATAGAATTTTATCACCTGATCAAAATATATGTTCAAAGATCTGGAAGCTGGCTTAAGTCCATAAATGGACTTCTTAAGTCCACAAACAAGATGCTCCTGGCCCTTTTCAATGAACCCGTCTGGTTGCTTCATATAGATGTCTTCCTCAAGACTTCCATTAAGGAAAGCTGTCTTGACATCCATTTGCCAAATCTTATAATCGAGATGAGCTGTAATAGATAAAAGAATCCGGATAGGCTTAAGCATGGCTACAGGAGAAAAGGTTTCCTCATAATCGATACCCTCTCTTTGAGTAAAATTTTTTGCTACAAGCCGAGCTTTAAAGGTTTCAACCTTACCGTCTGATCCTCTTTTTCTCTTATAGACCCACTTGCATCCAATAGCTTTTACACCAACGGGTGGTTCTACAAGCTCCCAGACCTGATTAGAATCCATAGATTCTATTTCAGATATCATTACTTTTTGCCAAGACTCTGCATCTTTATCTTAGAGTGCTTCATTGTAGGTACAGGGATCATAATCTTGTTCCTCAGGGACGAAGTCTGACGACTCTCCCAAGAACATATATCTATCAGGTTGTATTACAACCCTCCTACTACGACGAGGCACTATCGGTTGTGGTGTAACATTTGTGACACGTTGTACAGTTATTTGTGGTTCATCCTCTTGTACTGTTGGTACTGAAGTACTTGATGTCTCACGTCTCAGTTCTTCTATAACAACTCTACTTGTGGGTTTATGGTTCATCATATAGTCTTCCTCTAAGAATCAAGCATTGGTGCTAACAATGACCTTCTAATCCTTAGGACTATAAAATAAACCTCCTTTCGTTCCTCTTGGATAGCCTACAAACAAGCGTACTTCTTTACGAGATTCCAACTTATCTGCTTTCCCATTCAGCACATGTGCTGGACTACCACTACACCAAAATAAACAATTTGAAACATTAATCTTTTTTGGTTTTGAAACAGTATATAAACGTTCCTAGGTGTTGGAACACATTGTAACCATTCCAAACTTATTAAATGTTCCTAAAAGTATTTTGCCTAAGAATAAATTTTTATTATACTTTGTGGAACACTCTACAAGTGTTTTAATTTGTGTTCAAAACCTACCCACAACTCACGTGAGGTTAAGAAAAGTGTTCCAGAAAGAATTCACTCTCTCTAATATATTCTTACCTTTCTCTCTCTCTCTTTGGAGCCCGCCGTAAGCCCCGATCCCCCGACCACAATGTCGTCTCCCTCTGGTTAGCAATCCTATCTCTCCTCTCTTTCCACCTCTCCTTCGCCATCTATCTCTCTTTCCCCTCCATCCATCCCCCTGACCTCACGCTCTCTCTCTCTCTCTTCCCCCCTTCCTCGATCCCGCGCCCCCATGCCTCTCTCTTTCCTTTCATATTCTGAAAATTTTTTGGTCTCTCATGATGATTTGATTAGGATTATGTATATAATGATTAACATATTAAAGTTTCATACACCAAATGTGTTAGATTCCAAGAGCTCGGTCTCGAGAAGGGCTGGGGTGACACTTTTGAGCGCGTGTCTGAGACCACCCTCCTGCTCCATGACCACCTCGAGGCATCGAATCCGTCCACCCTGGAGAAGTTTTTGGGTAGGATCCCTATGGTGTTCAACGTCATGATCCTCTCTCCACATAGCTTCTTTGCCCAATCTAATGTTTTGGGCTATTCCGACACCGGTGGCCAAGTGAGACTCTGAAACTATGCTATTTCTGCCTAACACTCTACTCTAATCGTCTCTTTACCTACTTACTATTGTATTTCTCTAGATTTTATATATATATTGGATCAAGTTTGAGCCCTGGAGAATGAGATGGTCCTTCGAATTAAGCAACAAGGTCTTTATATCACTCCTCGTATCCTAATAGTAAGTTCAGAACTCTGATCGGCATTTTGGGCATACAATTTCTTCATCTCAAATGCTTACATTGTTCTTTTGCGCTCTATAGGTGACTCGATTGCTACCCGATGCCGTAGGAACAAGTTGCGGCTAGCGTCTAGAGACGGTCATTGGAATTGAGCACACGAGCATTCTTGGGTCCCCTTCAGAAATGAGAAGGGGATCATTCGCAAGTGGATCTCATGCTTTGAAGTGTGGCCATATCTCGAGACCTACACTGATGTAAATTATCTACTCCTTAAACTATATCTAACTTTTCTTTTACTTCAAATAATTTGGGAAACCTACTGATTTCCATAGGATGTTGTAAAGGAATTAGCGGGAGAACTACAGGGGACTCCTGATCTAATCATTGGAAATTACAGCGATAGAAATCTAGTGGCCCCTCTGTTGGCACATAAACGAGGAGTGACTCAGGTTGGTACCCCTAATCATTACTGCTGAATCTTAGTAAAAAACTATCAAGATATCAGAATATAGTTTGCAGTATAGGCTGATACCAATTCGATACGGTTGAAACCGATACGGTTTGGCATGTCCTGATACCGACATATATCGATATTGACCGATACCAACATCGGGGGTCTCTTTTCCCATCAATTCGACAAAGAAAATTGAATGAAAAAGTCCACACAACAAGGGTGTAAAATCCAGCAAGGGTGGAAAAGCATGTAAAAGAAGAAAATTCATCTATCGCAGGTAAAGTGTGACTACTATTTCATTTAATTCGAAAATTACTAATAAACAACAGAAAAAATACCTAAAATTATACCTAAATATATAAAATATTTTTTTCTAAAATTTTAATAATGTATTAATAATTATTTGTTTTTTGATACAAAAAGAAAATCTGATATTCCGATCCGAAATTTCCAATACCATCTATCCCGATAGTTATAGGAAGGAGACGATACCGATTTTGATACAGATACTGGGAACATTGGATATCAGATGCCTAAATAAATATCTTTTGTTATTGTTGAGTTTTTTTCTCTGACTGTTATATTTAGAACTTTTGTTAGGCTACCAGAAAATTTGGCAGTCAAACGTGTAATAAGGAATAAATTTTTTGTAAAAGTTTGTCCTTCGACCCATCTTGTTGTAGCTTTTAGTGTTAGAAATCACATATCTCTAGACATAGGATTTACTAAAGTTATCGACTACAAGTTTCTACTTCATTTTGCAATTTTCTTTCCATTAAGCTACACAATTAATTGCAGCTACTGTTCTTTAATTGATGTTTGTAAACCTTATCCTTGTTTCCTCGTCTGCATATATAGTGCACCATTGCTCATGCTCCAAGTACCCAAATTCTGATATGTACTGGAAGAAGTTCGACAAACAGTACCACTTCTCTTGTCAATTCATGGCCGACTTGATCGCGATGAATCACACCGACTTCAGCAATACTAGTACCTTCCAGGAGATTGCTGGAAGGTACTATTCATCCTTTCGAGAAATTTATATTGTAGTAACTACTTTTTTCCTCGAAATAAGCCTGTTTGTACATTCAATCTACTTGCAGGAAGGATACAGTGGGAAAATAAGAATCACACACTGCTTTCACTCTCCCCGGGCTCTACATTATGGTTCACGGAATCGATGTGTTCGATCAACATTGTCTCTCCGGGCGCTGACATGTCCATCTACTTCCCTTACACCGATGAGAGCAAAAGGCTCACCGCTCTCCACTCTGAGATTGAAGAGCTACTCTCCAACCATGTGGACAATTCTGAGCACAAGTGAGCACCTGCATTTTCTCCTCTTTCCTGGTTCTTAGATCACTCATTCATAGTCGAATTAAATGGCTATCTGTTCTCTTTCAGGGGTTTCTTGAAGGACAGGAGCAAGCCCATCGAGTGAAGAACATAACGGGTTTCACTACAAGAAATACCCTATAAGGCAACATATCATTTTCGTTGCTAATAAATCATTTATACAATATATATTGTTGTCGTTGCTAAACAAAAATTTTGACAATAAATATTTTAGTCGTTGCCAAAGCTTAAAAAGTAAGTAGGCAACGCCGATGTCGTTGCTAAATTAGCTATATTTAGTGTGTGCTAAGATTAGCAATGAATTAAATATTTACTAATAAATTTTTACCTATAGAAATGAAATATACCATTCCTAAATATTTTGGAAAAAAATTATTGGTGTCAATTTTGTTGCCGGTTTGGTTTTGATTTAGAGGTAAACCAAAATATTTCTCTCTAAGTCCAAAATTTTAGAGACCAAATCCTAATATAAACGAATACCTCTCCCCTCCTCGTTCACTCTCCCTCGACGGTCTCTGCGCACATGGGTTCTCTCCAGATTCTCTCTGTCAATGACAGCCTCTCCACGACCACCCCTCTCAACTCCTTCATATTCCCCCACTCTCTCCTCGATGTCACCCCTCCAAATATCCACCCCCTCCAGAGTCACCAGCGCCCCTCCAAATAGTCTCTGGCCTCTCCTAAGTCGATCGACGACATCTCCAGTCCACGCCTTCGGATGTTATCTCTTCAGGTTAGAAATTTCCATATTCTTAATAGAATTAAAAAATAGCTTTGTTCATATCTTCTGTGTAATTGTGCAAGAGAAATCTAAGTTTTTTTTCACCGCATATGACAAATAATTATATCAACTGATACTCATTGTTGGTTAATTTTGTGCTTTGGTTTTGGAATTTATGTACCACTGTTTGGATTCTTTCTGGCACTTTTCTTCAACATTGGCTTTAATTTGATAAAATGTGTAAGGTCCTTCAAGGAGATTATTATGTAGATTTGTGGCCTTGCTAAAAATTAAAAGGGTTTTTAGGTTACAAAGTTTACTAACTAAAATGTCTTTATGTGAATGCTATTTGAGGGCATTTGGCAATTCAAACATTCTACATATGTCGCATGTGTGCACAAATCTGGACAACACATATTAATATATTACCATTTGATTAATGGAAAAGTAATGTAATGGCGACAACACCTTTGATTGATGAAATGTTCTAACCATGCGCAACACATAGTTATGAAGTTTGCTACTTCCTTTTTATTTTTACTATGTGTATTATTACATATGAACTCAGTTTGTATTGCCAGATGCTTAAATTTACTGTGTGTATCAGTCCCATATGAAAACCTCAAGAATCTAGTGCTTGCATTTACTGTGTGTATCAGTCCCAGTGTGTACCTGCATTAGCAGCAGTAGACCAGTTTGGACTGCAAAAACTACATACTACAGCAGTTTTTCCAATATTCCTTTCTTTATTAACATAAAATAGTCTCAAGAACTGTAAAAAGACATATCCCATGTTATTGTTAAGTAAAATAAGCAGTTAGTCCCATATATTTGCTTCTTTTTATTAACATATCCCATGAAGTCAGTCTCAAGAACTTCATATTTGAAGGTCCCAATATTCCTTTCTTTAGGCAACATTTCAACACATTCGTCCTTCGATCATGGGTCTTGCTCTCCGTCAAGGTCTATGATACAGATATTAGATAGGTAATTAGACCCTCCGGTAATCTCTCCTAATTCTTTCCCTATTTTTGAACTAATAACAAAATGTTGGACTATTTCTTCATCGTTTTTGCAAATTTGTGATGTGCCTCTAGGAGCCTTTAAAGTACAAACTACATATTTTATTTATTATTTTTCACCTCTTATTTATGTCATTTTCTTTATTTTCTTATTTACAGTAGTGGCTACTTGTTGTTTCTTGAAGTAACCCCTTCATCTATGTAGATTTTCCTTTTCTTAACTCAATTTTTTTATACTGTCTTTTGCTTGGGTTTTTCGTACCACCGATCTAAAATTATATTCTCAGCAAGATGCTTTCATAACGAAATCTTAATATATTGTGTTTTTATGTTAGACCTGGTCATTCAGATATGCGAATTGATTTTGCTTGACTTGTATTTTTCCCTTTCATTGCTTACCTTGTTAATTGGTATGTATAAGAGGTGCACAATGTCAAGAGAAGTTGATTGTTTTTTTTCTAGAATAAAAAATTATATTGTCTACGATAGTGCCTAGAATTTATATGTTTGAAGGCTGTGCTTTGCCGAATCAAGAACATGTTTGGGTATACAAGTTTGCTCTAACTGATACGTGTGAATTAAATTTAGAGCTATTTCATTATGTAAAAAATTATATTGTCTACGATACTGCCTAGAATGAAAAACTAATGTCATTTAAAGATATTTCCTTCTGGTAATGTGGGTCTCTGCTATTGTTCAAATGCAAACAGTTGTGAACATTTGTCTGTAGGACTTGAGAAATTGATGAGGATGCAACTGACATAATGTATCATAGTATTTGTGGTACTGTACCATTCAATATTTGTAGTTGCCAATTAGTTTGTTTCAACTTTCAACTGTTACCTATTTCTCTACTTGTGTCTAAGTTCACAAGGTATCTGTAAAAGTTAGTTCCAACCTAATATGAATTACTAATTGCACACAATGCTTAATGCTCTATTTATTGTTGATAGTATTGTATTGAAAAAAGTTAATACCCACGATACAAGATTTTACTTCATTGAGCAAAAAAGACCAATCAACAAGGGTGTAAAAGTATAATAATTTTGTAAAAGCATGTGAAAGGAGACAGGAGATTTAGATGTTAGCCTCTGTAGGCCAATCAACAAGGGTGTAAAAGTATAATAATGTTGTAAAAGCATGTTGAGGCTATAGATTTAGACTCCATGGATCAATGATTTATTCTTTAGGTACAATTTTTCAGCTTATCATAAATTTTTATTCATTTTACTCATTTTTAATGGTAAATTTGAACAGAAAAAAACATTTGCCAGATGCTTCTTCCTTTCGAAGGCTTAATATGTTGTTTTATTGAATCTACTAAGCTACCAAGCTACAGCTCAAATGTGTTCAGGAACTGTGCTTATTACTGGACTTTTGGGGCTATCATTGCTTACTTTGTTAACCATCCACTATATACACTTGCTATTTTTTCTTCGATTCACTGTAATTATTATGAACTGTAACAAATATTATGAACTGTTGTTGCACAAGATTTATTTCTTTGTAGTTGGAACCAGAACTTTAATGGAACGATCCATAACGAAAAAATTATATTCCTATGAAAGTATTATGTCTAATATCCGCCAATTTGAATACGGATTATGTTTTGGGTAATTTGGAGCGTTTACATGATAATTCATACTGCGATACATATGAGATACTCCGCTGTAGATCATCCCTACTTTGATATTTAGATTAGCTTTCCAAATTATCTATAAAATGGACGTACCAGATTTATATTTATTACCAAGTACCAGATTATGAAGGTTTTTTTAATTATGCCTAGTTCTGAATTTATTTTGCTTCAAATAACAATTTTGCCTAGTGTTATGAACATGTCTGAACCTATATTTATTAGTGATTCCATGATTTTAACTTATTTCATAATGTTGCATGCAGGTGTTGCAAGTTGCCGTTATTGGAACCTCAATCATTTAGTTGGAGAATAATTTTGGGATCATGTTTCGAAGAACAAAATTTTTATGAGACAAAGATCAAAGTAGGTGTATTATAGAAGTTGGACCATCCATCATTTCATCTAGGAGGGAGTTTTTGATGTTGTTTGATTTTAAATTGTCCTAGTTTTATTTTGAATATTAGGAACTAGAGATGAATGTTATCATATTTTGTAGTTGTCAATAATTTTGAAGTATTTTAATAGTTTGGTGAATATTTATGACTTGTACACACGAAGCTTTAAATGATTTTTCTTATGTCATGTTTATATTGCCATTTGGAAGGCAAGTTTTGACTGTGTCTGTTTGAGATAATCTATTAAAGTGTCTGGTAGAGATGTTTGCAAGAGATGTTTTGCGTGTGTCAATAATTTGCTCAAATGTTCTCTCATTGACTATTGTGTTTAACCTTATGTTGGTAATGGATGAAAGTATAGTATGTTGTACCTATATTTTTGATATCATCATTTAATGTACTATCTTCAAAAATCTGATTGTACCACTTAATATGTGTTTCCATGTTCAATTTAGAAATCATTAATTATGGTTCAAACTAAAAATTGGATTGCAAAAATGAAATTAAAAAATAAACAGGAACGTTAATGAAGTGTTGCAAACTAGTCATACGAATAATGCAAAAATGTTGCAAATTATATTTAGGAACGAGCTTATAGTGTTCCAAAATAATATTTAGAAACGTTTTAAAGATGTTCCAAAAAAACTTCAGAAACACATTATATATGTTCCAAAAATTACTTTTGGGACGCCTAATACATGTTCCAAACAAAATTTAGGAACGTATTATAAATGTTCCAAATATTACAACGCCACTTTTAGGAACGAATATGATATGTTCCTAAAAATATTAGGAACATAAAAATATTGTTCCTAAAGGCCCTTTTTGGTGTAGTGTACCCCAAATGCGAACATGTTTCAGACTAGGCTTACGTCCAATCCACAGCTCTGTGGGAGTAAGAGGTACTGACTTTGAAGGAACCAAGTTCAAATATATGCTGTAGTCTCTAAGGCATATCCCCAAAACGAATATGGCAAATCTGAATAACTCATCATTGATCTAACCATCTCCATAAGAGTTCTATTCCTTCTTTCGGCTACACCATTCTGCTGGAGCGTTCCAGGTGCAGTCAATTGGGATGCAATCCCAGCCTCTGATAAATAATCCCTAAACTCTCCAAAGAGGTACTCGCCACCACGATCTGATCGTAATGACTTGATACATTTTCTATGACGTTTTTCCGTTTCAGCCTTGTACTCTTTGAATTTCTTAAAGCACTCAGACTTACGGCGCATCAAATAAATGTATCCATACCTTAAATAATCATCAATAAATGTGACAAAATATTCAAAGCCACCTCTAGCTTGGATAGTCATGGGTCCACACAAATCAGAATGAACCAATTCCAACACATCTTTAGCCCTACCCCTTTGCCGTAAAAGGCCTTTTGGTCATTTTACCTTCCAAGCAGGATTCACAGACTGGTAGTGCCTCCACTTCCAATGAACTCAAAGGTCCATCTTCAACCAGTCTTTGAATCCTTCTTAGGTTAATATGCCCCAATCGCAAGTGCCAAAGATATGTTTGGTTCATACAAGAAGGTTCTTTTCTCTTATTTAAGTTAGATGATATATTATTCATTTCCATAAGTTGCATTGTGGACGAAATAGGATTAGTGACATACAAATTATCAACCAATGCACCAGAACAGATAAAATGTTTATTCTTTCTAATAACAATATTTTTATTAAAATAAACTGAATATCCATTCTTAACTAACATAGAAACATAAACTAAATTCCTTCTAAGTGAAGGTGCATAAAGACAATCTCTCAATGTCAAAGACTTATTTTTACCAAAAGATAAAGTAACATCTCCTAATGCAACGACCGATACTTTTGTAGCATCACCCATGAACAAGCATATCTCTCCATCACTGAGCCGTCTGGTTTCTTGGAACCCCTGCAATGTATTGCAGACATGATTAGTGGCTCCTGTATCTACACACCAGGTACCGGTAGATAACACCGCTAAATATGTTTCAACTACTAGTAAATGAGATATACCTTCTTTGTTCCCTTGTTTGAGAAGTGGACAATCAGTCTTCCAATGTCCTGACCCTTTGCACTTGAAACATTTGCCTTTCGGCTTTTTTACCGCGCCTTGAGGTCCCATGCCCTTCTTTGCTGAGTTTGTCTATTTCTGAATGTTATTCTTCTTCTTACCGCCTTTTGGCTTAGAAGTAGAAGCATTTTCAGAAACAAAAATATGACCACTCTGCCTAAAGAGAGATTCAGCATCCTGTAGCTCTTTTGCAAGTTCTGCCAAACTATACAACCTTTTGTTTATATTGTAATTAAGACAGAAATTGTCAAAACTTTTAGGCAGAGTCCCGAGAATGATATCGATCTGGGATTCCCCATCGATTTCAGTTCCAACACTACACCACAAAAGGCATTTAGGAACATTTTTATTATGTATCTAATATTTTTAGGAACATATAAATATCGTTCCTAAAAGTGGTGTTGTAATAATTGGAACAATTAAAAAGTGTTTCAAAATTTAGTTTGGAACGATTCTCAGACGTTCCGAAATTTGATTTTGGAACACCCAAAATGTGTTCCTAAATTATTGTTTGGAACATTTGTGGAGTGTTTCTAAAATTAGATTTTGAAACACGTACAATACGTTCCTAAAGTAATTTTTGGGAACACCTTCCAAACCTTGCTAAATGGTATTTTGAAACGTTTGCATCCGTTCCTAAATGTAATTTGTAACATTTTTCATATCATTCTCATGGCTAGTTCTGAAACATTTTATTAATGTTTCAATGTATTCTTCTAATTTCACTTTTGTAGCCAATTTTTATTTTGAACCACAATTATAAAGATATGGAACATTAAAACACATAATAAAGGGTGCAAAATTTTGTATGCATTGCCTCAGTCAACATCCAAGAGGGCTATTAAATAAACCAAACATGTCAACTTAATATAAATTAAACAACCAATAACATATCCCAAAAGTTGGATCTTTATAAAACATCATCATAAGTGTATATAATGTAAAAGTTACAAATATTATATAAACTCTAGCTTGATCGACCATAAAAGATAATTTATTTACAAAATATAGTTGTTCGAAAGATGATTCCATAAGATGTTCTCCAACCGAATAATAAAGATTTGAATAGCAGCAACTGGCAACACCTGCATACAACATTATGAAACAAGTTTAAGTTAGAATCAGGATATTGGAGAATAAATTAAAAGACTTAAGTTGAACAAAAAAAAAAGATGGCTATATATAGTGCAACTAAAGATCACTGCATATAGAAAATTTAATCCTAAAAATGAGAATGATAAATTAGGCATCAGTTCTAAACTTTTTCATGCAAACACACTACCAAATTAAAAATGAAGATTAACAAATATTCACTGGAAATTATTTGATTCATGCACATAATAGTTTCTGTGAGACGGATTGCTTTATTTCCATAGTATCAGGAAGGAGCCTCCTTGTTAAGTTAGTAGTAAACTGTACAAATATATACCCTTTAATCTTCATCAATTAAAAGAAGAATATATATATTCACTAGTATATACCCTTAATCAAAAGGTTTCCTACTACAGAAAACTCATCAGTAAAAACTCATCAACATATTATGACTTGTTTCCAATGATAATACATAATTTGTTCCCAATGATCAATACAGAATTTGTTCCCAGTTAACATATTTTTTCTTTCTAGAATCAAGCAAGCACACAAGCGAACAAGGACAAAGATATGCCAAGAAAGCCATGGATCAAATTGAATCAAATCAATGCAACATGAATGAAGAATCCGACACATTTGAAATGTAGGAAACTAGAGAAGCAAAAAAAAGGAAAAAAATACACTCCTACAAACCCATTTAGGTATGTCAAGTTTAATTTGACCGATAATCACATCTGAACCATAGACAAATAAAGCCAACTACATAATGGAGTTGGGATGAGAATTGAGAATTATATATTTATATTATTCCAATATATGCCTGGAGATTGAATGACCATCTTATGAGCCGTGACCTAGATAGCAAAACAAAATTGCATTTTTAAAATAATAATAGCAACTGCATACTTTGAAACCACATTTTTGGGACTAGCAACACAATAGAAATTGATAGATGAAAAATAACAATATAGCCAAACACAATAGAACCGCAATTGATGGCAGCAACAGTCTCTAGTGTAAGGATGTTTAGGTGTAATTGGGTTAGGAAACTGCATAATCTACTATAGTCGAGACAACAACAGTACGGGTGTGTTGAGTGGGAGTACATGGTATTCTATGTATCCATTCATTGACATGTATAGCAGTAGGTACATCTCCAATCTATGAAAGTGTCATTTTTCTTTGCCCTATGTGTACCACTCTCTTGTGTAATCTAAAATAAGAACATTATACAAAATTTCACAACTGTGCTAGACTCGTCTCAACTATTCTGCCATTTCTTTGATTTCAAATAGACCATATAAGAGATGCCATTACTGTGTCCCAAGCCATTCTTAGAGACTTGGGAAATCACTCTCTGTACACCAATCTTCCAATTTGGAAGGACAACCATTAACATGCCATTCTTCTTAAAGAAAGTTCAAATTTGGGAAACAAAACTGCACTCAACAAAACTATGATATGCAGTCTTGAAAATGATTACACAAAACAGACATTATTGC
The DNA here is from genome assembly GCA_029216955.1 of Iris pallida. Lineage (NCBI taxonomy): Eukaryota > Viridiplantae > Streptophyta > Magnoliopsida > Asparagales > Iridaceae > Iris > Iris pallida. The sequence goes on along the minus strand of JANAVB010003822.1, from coordinate 5,159 downwards.
TGTTAACAATAGTATTATTTTAGTTAACTTTAGTGAAAAAATACTGAAGTTAACTAAAGCTATAGTAAAAAATATTGTAATACCGGAATTATAATGAAGAGATAATAGCACTTACTATGGTTCCATGTATTTGACGAAGGACTTGTTCCGCACAAGGAAATCGCCGAGGCTAACTTCTCCAATTTTCTTCGATTCTGGATTTTTATCAGCCTTGTAAAGCTTTGCAGAGAACATCATTCGTGTAACCATGCTCACCTAATTCATCAGGTTCCAAGACATAACCATGGCATATGCTCCGGTAGATTGGATCTATTACCTCCTTCGCAATTGCAAGACAGTTTCCATCCCTGTCAAACAGCTCACACAATCTTGCAACTTCAGTAGATTGATTGTATGTCACTTTAGTAGGTTGATTGCATGCCACATTAGTAGGTTCATTGCGTGCCATTTCAACAGTTTCATTGTGTGCCACTTCAATAGTTTTGTTATGTGCAGATGTCATCGAGTCTCCTTTAGCTAAGGAATGTCTTTTCTTTGTTAGATTCATGTCAATCATCATTGGGGGCGGCAACAATTGCTTCCGCTTCTGTTTGTGAGAAGTTTTTCTAGAGTACATAACAATAATTAATTAATTCACAAATATGATTTAAGTACACAATCAATTTTACATTTTAGGGCTTTGATAAAGTAATGTTAGGTACTCACCGAACACATGTTCAAACATAAATCAACTTTTGACTCCAACCTTTCAAAATTCTTCTATGTTATCTTCCTTTCTACTCGTTCATTAAATAGAATTATGTGGCAAGGAAGGCAATCCTCATATTGTCTCCTAGAAACATGGCTACCAACACCCGGAAGACTGCCTTTGGAGTTCTTACCTAGAACCTGAGTCAAAAGATTGGAATCAATTGATTTTGACTAGAATCAATTGATAACGGATGAATGTCGCTATTGTTTTCACTATTTTGAGCTTCTTCCACCTTTTCATTAATTTTCTCCTGCAATGTGATGTTGAACATAACTAAATAAATACAAGAATATTTAAGTATATGTATTAAATTTACTAATGTCATTTATCTCACCATTAGCTTCACATCGCTAGGAAATATGCTTCTATCATTTCTAGTATGAGTTTCTTATCCACATTGCAGTTCGTGAAATTGGAATAGTAGGATCCGCTTGTTTTTGAATCTGTACCATAAATGATTGTTATTATATCATTTTAATCATTGATCTATTAAAGGTGTACCAGAATACATACAATCTCCTCCTCAACCATTGCAGCACTCTTACGTCCTCCAGTATGGCCACACCTACTACGCTTCTTATTTTCAGCATTTTTTACTCTACGTTCTTTTGGTTTTTTCCCACACTCATTTTCACAGTATTGTTCCCAATCCTCTCTTTTTTTGTTCTAGGAGGAATATTCAATTTTTGTCCCTCCATATTTGGACACTTGTCCAAAATGTTCTTCCGTAAAGTAATTTTATGCTTCCTAAACACACTCGCCATTAAAGCCTGAAGATGTCTTTTGATGTAGGTTGGTACTTCAAATTCTTTCTACAATAAATATATATATGTTAAGAGGAATAAAAAATATATTAATGTACTATTTTCTAAATAAAAAAAACCTTTAAAATATATATTAATGTTGAAAATGTCATCTCACCAATATGCCATTCCAAATTCATCCTTCTGGTGATCAGGAACCAACCTCTAGTCAGTATACTTGATGGACTGATGTGACTGCATGTGACTTCACAATCTCGCCAACACGGTGCATAAAGTGAGTCGCTATGTTTCCAATTGCTTTTCCATGTCGGTTGAAATCAATTTTCTCTCAAGGTTTGTTTCTATCCTACGATTCTATATTTTCTTGATTGAAGTTGATGCCCATATGTTCTGACATTGTGCTTAGCAAGAAAACCTTCAATATCAACCAAAAAAAATATTATTGGTTTACATAACATAATAAGAAGATAATTAATATGAAGTTTCTGTTGCAGATACACCCCACTCCCTGATATACATATTCAACACATAATCTTCTATGTTACCTATGTAATTCACACCCATTTTTCCAATACCAGTCCATCATATTTTATCAAAAATCTTGTACCTCGTGTCTGTGCCTAATAAGCTTATACTTAATCTTCATGATGCACCTCCCATCCTTAGCTACTGTCCCCCTCACCCCCCTCTTTAACCCGCATTCCTCAAATTAATTAACACTGTAAATTTAGTGACAGTGATTTTTCTTTTCCTTTTGTAGCTTATATTCCCATGACCAGCCACTTTTTATATTAGTAATACTGCAAGAACTATTCGTAGACATGCGCCAAATAACTTGACTGGGAATGAGCCAGACACGTCCAGGAAAATGAGGCAGGTGTGCTCAACTCCAATAGGAAATTTGTCTAGCATAGCATATTTCTTTCTCCTTCATATGGCATGATACCTGGCATTTATAGAGTCATCAATTTGAAGAGAAAACACAAGCAAATATATAGGAGGCTCTCATTTATTGTGGAGTCGATAACATTACTTTAGATACTGCATTCATTTCTCATCAGCTCAACCAATCTATAATTAGCAATATGCTAAGTGATACATAACTCCACCCATCATGTCTTACATCTTCTTGATCCAGATGTGACACTGGTCTGAAAATAGAATAAGTATTGGTTATTAGTTTGGACTACATGGATCTTGAAGAAGCTTGTTTCTAGATATAATGGTTTTGTCTCATTTACTTTTTCAGTAAGGACGTCATTCTGAACATTCTTAATTTTTTATATTTACTTTCTGAAGAATATTTATTTATTTTTATTTGATAACTAGGAAGCACGTACACTTCAAAGTTGGTTCCATATTTACTTTCTGAAGAATATTTATTTAATTTTTTATTCCTGTTAACTTAAACATAAGCCTGCTTCTCTGTATCACCCTAGATTCCCAACATAAAATGAATTTAAGAATGTATAGGCGAAGAACTGAGAAACTAGAAGCTTCATACACTTAAAAGGAAATGGCTTCAAACCCTGGATTGCATAATGGTCGTATTGTTCGGTAGTAGGACAAAATCATGTCACAAATGAAGTAGATTTTAAGTCTTTCCCATAAAAAAAATAGGAATCTATTGTGATGCTTAAAAATGTGTTCTTCTTTTGTCTAATGCAACAAATACTATTACCTTAAAAACATGACGACATTGACACGACACAATACAGATATGGCTAGTGTGACATGGTACCTACATTTGTGTGTTGTGTGTTGGTCTATCGTAGATATGACATGGTCATAGCATCGACTTTTGATCTGTGTTTCATATGGTTTAACCTGTCAATTGGTTCCAAATTCATGAGCCGCGAAATATAGACAAGCGAAGATGCTTGCTATAGATCTAGATTGTACATTAGCCCTGTTGTGCAGGGTCCTGCAACATAGGAGCAAGGACTTTGTTTACTTTGTTGTATGGTATTCTGTTTGGTCTGTTGGAACCTGAAAGTTAGCATCTTCGTATTGTTAGAAATCCTTTTTCCCCTTATCTTTATTGGATACTTTTTATGATAGTTTCGGTGGTTCTCATATTGAAGATTTATTTCCACATTGGAGAGCTTCCTGTTGGAAAAATCACAACTTAGGATTTAAGGGCCATATCAGTTAGTAGACAAGCTCTCCCGATCCATATTTCTATCAAGGTAACCCATTTGAAATTACGTATAGCTACCTTAGTATCCTCTACTCTCTTCTCAATTTTGTATCTCTGTGTTTATACCTGTCATGTTCGTATTTTTCTATATTGACGAATTGCTGTTACTTTCTCGTAGGAATCTCAGCTTTAATTGTTGTGTTTAATTTCTCAGCTATTCAGGAACAAATCCTCCTCTAGATGGATAGACCGGGGGTGCATATGAAGAAATATGGAACTGATACCATACTTAACCATTGTGTACATTAGCCTATATATATCATTCCAAGATTTTTTTCTCTAGTTGCACTAAACTATTATAGGGATAGGCAACGATATAGATGCTATGTACACTGTCCTCCATTGGCCTCATAACTTTGCAACAACTATACATCTCACTTCTCAACCTTCCATTCTTATATATATTAGCCTTCCTCCGAAGCGATCACCCCGACTTTTCCTTCTTCCTCTTCTCCACCTCCCACTTATCATAGAATCTCTAATGCAAGCAAAAAGGTCAGCTCCTCCACGCTTTTGTTGTCCAATTCCTCTTGCCAATCCTAATTGGCTTTGGTATCCATTTTTTGGGTATTTGAGTTGGGTTTGTTCCTTTGATAACATGGTGTAAATTAGGAGAATCAAAGTCACTTGGTGTAAATTGGGAAAATAAAAGAAAACAATCACTTTCTTATTTGATAACATGATAACTTCTATTAACACAAGACTAAATACATTTTAACACCATGTATAATCAATCCCCCCCCCCCCCCCACACACACATATATATATATATATATATATATATATATATATATATATATATATATATATATATATATATATATATATATATATATATATATATATATATATATATATATTTTACACACACATACATATATATATATATATATATATATATATATATATATATATATATATATATATATATATATATATATATAAATATATATATATATTTAATATATATATATATATTATATATATAAAATATATATATATTTTTATATATATATATTTATATATATATATAGATATATATTTAATATATATATATATATATATATATATATATATATATATATTTTTATTTTTTAATATATATATATATATAATATTATATATATATATATATATATAATATATATATATACACTATATATATATATATATATATATATATATATATATATATATATATATATATATATTAATATATATATATATATATATATATACACACACACAAAATCAAAGAAACTTGATGACACCTACTGATGATCAAGGAGAAGTGATATAAGTTGGCAGATGTATTGGGAAACATGTATATGCTAACATGAAAATAAAAATGCTGGCACCAACCAAGAAGATGTTACAAGGGAACATTTTAGATTTCCAGTAATTGAAATTAAAATTATAATATATGTACCTTCAACCTGTTCGC
>JANAVB010003821.1:0-38086 GCA_029216955.1 Iris pallida | reverse complement strand
TCCAAAATGAACTACCATTTGAAAGCAATGAAAGAAAAAAAAAATGTTAGCATGTATTCAGTTTTTTTTCAAAATTTTGGAGAAATTCGAACATCAAAACCAACTCAATATTTACCACAATCACAACCTAACATGTAAGAGTATGAAACCTAACATTATATACCTACACACAATAATGTATACGGCTCAAAACATTACAATTTAAAACTTCAACTTGAACTAAACACTTAGAATCCAAGGTTAAGGGTTTACTATGTACACAGTCTCAGATTTGACAATTCAACACAAACTCAACCAATTTCTTTAAGAAAATGAAACCCTGTATATAACATACATGTGTAGTGATGCAAGCAAAACTAATAACATGAAATTTAAATTTAATTTACGAAATTAATCTGGGAAACGTAGAACTAGTCACTGATACTGCACTATATTAGAATACTAGGATTTTGAGAACTTAACATCAATCATATTAACATGCATTTAGATAGGTTGGAAATCAAGTATAGCATGCATACGTGTCAGGCAAACATCTGTGTCCACTATATATACATTAGGGTAATACAAGAATTAATGGTAAGAAAAAAATAATAATAAAATCTGTTCTGCCTATCTGTTTAAAAGAAGAAACCATTTTAAAACCAGAGCTATAATATCAAATCCAAGTTAAGGTCTAGCTGTAATGCCCGCTGCGTACGAGGCATTTGGTTGGCTTATTGGATGGGATCAGAATATTGGACCGTGACTTATGTTGGGAATGAGAAGAATTGAGACTGATGCAGTCTCTCTTAGCTGGCTAGACGGAATGGGTATTGGAACGTAGCTCGCTGGTGGAGCTACGCTTAGTAGAATTTTGGGTGAGTGGAACTGTCCTTCCTTCTCCTTACTCCTTCATGCTTAATAAATGAAGTATTGAAATGCTATGAATTGTCCCTAAATGTCCCATGTTTTAGTTGCTGAATAATAGAGATGCTTGTGCTGAGAATTATTGAAATGTACAATACATTGAACTGCTAATGTGACTTGAGGCCTGAGAATGAATTGATGACATTGCCCCTGCTTAATGCTGCTGAAACGACAAAACACTTGAATAATGAGATGCCTTATGAATGATAGAATAAGAAATGAACTGGCTATGCTATCGAACCAATGAATTGAATAAAACACTAGAATCATGTACTATCTGTATAACTGTTGCAAGAATATGAAATGTTGCCTGTCCCTTATAAGAAATGAATGAATGAATAAATGTCCCTATGAAATGAATGAATGTTAAGTTCCTCTTAAGAAAGGAATGATATGAGATACGTTGCTATGAAGCAATGAATGAGAAATGATAAAGCTGGGATCGTTGAGATCACCAAATGAAATGATGGGAATGATGAAATGAATAAGTCATTGAATATGACTAATGATGCACTGTTGCCTTTACTTTCCTTATATAATTTACCATGCGATTATGTTCACAATCGAGTCGGACACGCATTCGCATGGTCATGGACAACTTGTATACAAGGTTTGAGTAATAATTTTCTCGAACGGTTCCTAGGGCCCTGGGGACCGATTCGGCCTAGGAGGAAATAATGATGAGTGCTATGGGAGCACGGATAAGGCGGGGTGGCATAGAGGCTCGCCACCTACTATGCTGACCGCATTATCTTAAAATGAAATGAAATGAGAAGAGTCCATATGGTTTAACAACACTAGTGACCATGTAGCCAGGATGCATGCTAATGAATGTTTTGTGCAGGCAGAGTAAGTATATCAGATAACTTGTAATTGATACAGGTACGAGGAGTCGGCTATCGGTAAGAGATCACATAATTGTGATATTGTATAAGTTGGTTTAACTTGCCTGCTTAACATGTTCCATTTAGTATGCTAGAAAGATGCCTTGCTATAATCATTGCTCAAATACAACATACATGCTAAGTGATGCTTGAAGTGAGAACTGTTATAACATGTTTAAAATGTTAATGTTAACGATGCCTCAATGATGCCTTTTTATGATAATACCTAGTATGCCTCAATGATGCCTTTGCATGATAACACCAAGAATGATAAATGATATGTCCACATGAATGCTACTAAGAATATGTTTACATGCTTCACTCTGATTGCCCATGAACTGTAAACTGATGCTAGGCCCCAAGTAGAAAGATCATTCTAATAAATGCTTGCTTAAATGATCACCTTAAATGTTGGTTTATGCGAGTGGGTTGGATTCTGCTCGCCAGTACATAGATGATGTACTGACCCACGTTTTGTGGGCAGGTGCTCGTGCTTGGAATGTTCTATACACGAAGATTGGCTTGATTGGTCCCGGGCATCGAAGATTTGTTGGGCATACAGAAGCTCTCCTTGCACAAGATGATGTCTTCTGTTTATAAAGGGCATAATGTATGGAACATTGTAATCAGTTGTACCAGTGAGATTGTAAGCCAGGTCGGTATATCGAGTTGTAATCCATTGTATCCAAATATCAAATGTAAGCTGTATAGCATTATTCAGTTGGTTTCCAATATAAAGTGAGATGTGCTGTAATCATTGTACTTCAATACAAGTCTTGTACTCTTCTTCAATTATCAATAAAGAGAATAAAGTTCTACATATCTCTGTGTGGCTTTAAGTTACTCTTTTTCTTCGCTGCTATAAAGAAGTGATGTACTTCTATTCAATAAGAGAGATTGTCCTCATTAAATTCAATTTATCTGCTTCTGCCGCTGCGATGTGTTCCTATTTGAAGAATAATCGATTATGTACCATCTTTGTCTTGTACAAGTGCAATACCAGACTTGTACGGCATCACGCCCAAGCGAGGACGACCGATTCCAAGAGATAAAATATGTGAATAAATGACTCTATGAATCGGGGCGTGACAAATTGGTATCAGAGCACGGCTTTACGTCCTTGGTCTTCTTTGATTCGTTTCAAATCAAAGTTGCATCGACGATTAACCAAAGTTGCTTCCGCGATCACTCAACGTTGCTTCCGCGATTAAATCAAAGATTGCTTCCGCGATTATGATATTGTTGTTCTGTAATCATCCTTATGTGGTTCATGTTTGAAAGTTTGTTGACCCTCTTGGCTGCTCACTGGATGTTCCATACAATAAGTCTATATACATTGTGATGCCCCTGAAAGAATGATTGTTGTTGGTTTGGACACAAATAACCCAACAATGACTCGATGCCATAGTATGCTATATTGTGAATGCAGTTTGGAATATGGGAATAAAGAAAGTGGCTATGCTGTAACAAGTTGAGAATTGCATGTGATGCAGAAAGAATTGGGAATGAAATAATTGATGGATGAGTTCAACAGAATTGGTGAATTGACTCATGCGTGCTGGCTACTGCTTTCTAGACCCTAAGAATGTTGGCTTATAATATTGAGACCCCGAGATGTTGGCTAAGTGTTGTGACCATTATAGATCACGAATGTCCGGAATGGATTGAGTTGGTATTGTTTAAGGATGGCTTCGTTTCTGAGTGGTATATTGCCTCTACTACCTCAGAACGAGATGTATGTTGACCTTTCCATAGAATAGCAATGAGACTATCTGTGGGTACTGGGTAGTGCTGAGACTTAGCGGGGAGTCATATATTGTTGCTAGATTGCTCGAGTGTCCCTTGACGGTGATGTTATATTGAGTAGCGAGATTGGAAGAAATTGTAACCAGTGGCTTGGTTAGAAATTGTTTAGTCGAGTGATGACTCGGACTAGTAAGACAGTTAGAATGCTATGGGTAAATAGACTTGGATAGAGAATGTTGTGGCTTAGAATATCTGAATGTTGACTTCGATTGGTTGGATACAAATCAAATGTGGCTAATACAAAGTTGGTTGCTAAGCTGAAAGTTTAAATATTGTCGGTGAATCAAAGGGATATTAGAAATCTGTGCCTTGATCCTAAGGTGTAATAGATGTCAATCCATCTTGATCACCAAAGAATAGTCATTGCATAGATGCATGATGCTGAAGAATTGAATTGTACTAGAAAAATAACAAGTAGTGACTCAGAATATGTTGTTGCCTAGAGGATGGTTAAGTGATACATAAATTGTCGGATTGAATGGGATGAACTACTTGACCATTACTGCATGAGATTAAGAATGCCGTAAGATAGTTTGATGATTGAGAAACAAATGGAAACGAGAAATTACAAACATGTTGGATAATGTCGGTATAGGTGATTGTTGGTTGGAATATAGATTGTTGGCTTATGACTTAGTGGTTTGACTCTGTCATACAGACCGAATAGTATGAGTCCATAGTTATGTTAGACTATCGGAATCGATGACCCTTGAATAGTTAGCATTGGCTTATGGGTTCGTGTGGGTACAAGGGAATTTGAATAGAAATGTGGATCATTGGGAATTTACTTGATAGATTATTAGAACGATGAGAATCGTATGTCGGGTTGGAATTTGACCGTAATGATAGATCGATCTTAGTCGATCGTTGGGTAAGTCTAGAGTGAGCCTCTGTGGGAATTATTCCTTGAGGAAGACACTAGATAGATAGACTTGACCCTAGAAACTGTGGGCTGCATGACCAATTGTTGGCATAACCAACAATGGCGATTAGTTATTCAGACTGAGTTAAAATCCATAGGTTTGGGTAGAGTTCCTTAGAACTGTTAGTTGCTTGTTGGCCTTAAGAATAAGAAACTAGCATAACCTTAGTAGCCGTCCACTCTAGGGAAGTCACCTGAACGATTAAGTTTAGCTATCAGTGTAGCTAACCTTAGAGACTGGCTGAATAATAGGTGACTATTGGAGACCCATATGATGACCTTGTGGCATTGAATGAGAGACAATGATAATGAGTATTGACCTAAGGAAATGTATGCTTCAACTTGAGCCTTAAGAGATGTTTGACCATTGAGGATTATATGTCGGCCATAAGTGGGAATTGTAATCGTAAGGTAAGGCTTGAGTGTACCTATAGTCGGGTAGCTAAGTTAACCTTGACTGTTGTATAGAATTATACCCTGATTCGGGTAATCGATAGTGGGTGACTTCAGATTGTGTCTTATAGAAAAGATGAGTTGCCTTGGTGAAAAATATTGTTGGATTTGGGAAGGAATATGATTGCATGTTGTGAACTCTTGATATGGTTGGCTCTAAGTTAGACCCTTGATTGAATGTTAGAAATGTTATGTTTGGGTATAGAGTTTAACCAAGTTGTCCCTGATATTAAGTATTGTAGCCTGGAAGATAGTGATTGTGCAAAGTGAATAAAGCAATAAGTCAATTGAAAGGATGCTAAGTTGGATTTAGAAAAGAGAGTTATATTGTGGCTGATCGAATCGTACTAACATGGAAGTTGGCTGAAGTACATATGTTTTGGGGACGCCTAAAATATGTGTATGGATCCAGCAGAAGTGATTGGTTGTGACTGAGATAACATTATGGGAAGAATTTATCGCACTAGCACGGACTTTGGCTGAAATGCATATGTTTTGGGGACGCCTAAAATATGTGTATGGATCCAAACGAAGTGATATGTTGCGACTGAGATAGAAATGTAAGAAAAATGTTGGCGGATCAAGGAGAAGTTACAAGTAATTGAAAAGAGATAGACAGATCAAATCGTTGATAGATTTAAATGGTACAGTTGGATAGCTATTTTGAGATGACCGAGTGTGCTGAAATAAATATTGAATTGAAGCTGAATGAATAACTCATGGTGATTAAGTGAATCTTGTGGAAGACTTGTTCCTTAAGTTTCGAGGACGAAACTTTTTCTGAGTGGTATATTATGTAATGCCCCGCTGCGTACGAGGCATTTGGTTGGCTTATTGGATGGGATCAGAATATTGGACCGTGACTTATGTTGGGAATGAGAAGAATTGAGACTGATGCAGTCTCTCTTAGCTGGCTAGACGGAATGGGTATTGGAACGCAGCTCGCTGGTGGAGCTACGCTTAGTAGAATTTTGGGTGAGTGGAACTGTCCTTCCTCCTCCTTACTCTTTCATGCTTAATAAATGAAGTATTGAAATGCTATGAATTGTCCCTAAATGTCCCATGTTTTAGTTGCTGAATAATAGAGATGCTTGTGCTGAGAATTATTGAAATGTACAACACATTGAACTGCTAATGTGACTTGAGGCCTGAGAATGAATTGATGACATTGCCCCTTATGCTTAATGCTGCTGAAACGACAAAACACTTGAATAATGAGATGCCTTATGAATGATAGAATAAGAAATGAACTGGCTATGCTATCGAACCAATGAATTGAATGAAACACTAGAATCATGTACTATCTGTATAACTGTTGCAAGAATATGAAATATTGCCTGTCCCTTATAAGAAATGAATGAATGAATAAATGTCCCTATGAAATGAATGAATGTTAAGTTCCTCTTAAGAAAGGAATGATATGAGATACGTTGCTATGAAGCAATGAATGAGAAATGATAAAGCTGGGATCGTTGAGATCACCAAATGAAATGATGGGAATGATGAAATGAATAAGTCATTGAATATGACTAATGATGCACTGTTGCCTTTACTTCCTTAATATAATTTATCATGCGATTATGTTCACAATCGAGTCGGACACGCATTCGCATGGTCATGGACAACTTGTATACAAGGTTTGAGTAATAATTTCCTCGAACGGTTCCTAGGGCCCTGGGGACCGATTCGGCCTAGGAGGAAATAATGATGAGTGCTATGGGAGCACGGATAAGGCGGGGTGGCATAGAGGCTCGCCCTACTATGCTGACCGCATTATCTTAAAATGAAATGAAATGAGAAGAGTCCATATGGTTTAACAACACCAGTGACCATGTAGCCAGGATGCATGCTAATGAATGTTTTGTGCAGGCAGAGTAAGTATATCAGATAACCTGTAATTGATACAGGTACGAGGAGTCGGCTATCGGTAAGAGATCACATAATTGTGATATTGTATAAGTTGGTTTAACTTGCCTGCTTAACATGTTCCATTTAGTATGCTAGAAAGATACCTTGCTATAATCATTGCTCAAATACAACATACATGCTAAGTGATGCTTGAAGTGAGAACTGTTATAACATGTTTAAAATGTTAATGTTAACGATGCCTCAATAATGCCTTTTCATGATAATACCTAGTATGCCTCAATGATGCCTTTGTATGATAACACCAAGAATGATAAATGATATGTCCACATGAATGCTACTAAGAATATGTTTACATGCTTCACTCTGATTATTGCCCATGAACTGTAAACTGATGCTAGGCCCCAAGTAGAAAGATCATTCTAATAAATGCTTGCTTAAATGATCACCTTAAATGTTGGTTTATGCGAGTGGGTTGGATTCTGCTCGCCAGTACATAGATGATGTACTGACCCACGTTTTGTGGGCAGGTGCTCGTGCTTGGAATGTTCTATACACGAAGATTGGCTTGATTGGTCCCGCGGCATCGAAGATTTGTTGGGCATACAGAAGCTCTCCTTGCAAGATGATGTCTTCTGTTTATAAAGGGCATAATGTATGGAACATTGTAATCAGTTGTACCAGTGAGATTGTAAGCCAAGTCGGTATATCGAGTTGTAATCCATTGTATCCAAATATCAAATGTAAGCTGTATAGCATTGTTCAGTTGGTTTCCAATATAAAGTGAGATGTGCTGTAATCATTGTACTTCAATACAAGTCTTGTACTCTTCTTCAATTATCAATAAAGAGAATAAAGTTCTACATATCTCTGTGTGGCTTCAAGTTACTCTTTTTCTTCGCTGCTATAAAGAAGTGATGTACTTCTATTCAATAAGAGAGATTGTCCTCATTAAATTCAATTTATCTGCTTCTGCCGCTGCGATGTGTTCCTATTTGAAGAATAATCGATTATGTACCATCTTTGCCTTGTACAAGTGCAATACCAGACTTGTACGGCATCACGCCCAAGCGAGGACGATCGATTCCAAGAGATAAAATATGTGAATAAATGACTCTATGAATCGGGGCGTGACACTAGCAAAATTATCGATTCATTGCATTAGGAAGAATTTATAGCAAGAAGTTACACAATCTTATAATAATAGCTAAGCTACTCCTACTCATACTCCTACTCCTAAGTTATTTGATGATGGGGTACAATTTATACAACAGAATGGTACGATAGAGATGATATGTTTAAAAACCTTCTCAAGATACAATCTGATAATCATATGCGTCTGTCCAAAATCATGTTACTCAGAGTCCTCGCCATGCCAGTAAGCAAGGCTGCGAATAACGATAGATTCCATAACTAGGGTATGCACCTCTACAATTATGTCGTCTGGAAATCTCGCTATGCCGACTAGTATAGCTGCGAGAAATTCCAAATCTCATAACCAAGATACGTACATCCGAAGCCAGGTCTCCATGTTCCGCCACGCCAGCTAATATGGCTGCGATAAACTACAGGTTCCATAATCATGTAGACGTTTTACCATCCCTGTATTTTCGTCAATATATGTTATCAGAAAGTATCGTAACTCAGGCTATAAAATTCATCTCGATATGAAAATCAAATCAACAACGATCCAACAAATCAAATTCAATAATCAAGGAGTGAGAGCAACAAAATAAGGGAAATAATTTAAATTGAAGTTTAAATAATATTCTCAAGGGTCGTCCCAGGAATCTTTCAAGGAATCCTAACTGTGATTGAGTACCCTCAAAAATATCCTAATCCTACTGCAGGCTGTAGTGATACTCTAGTTCGAATACCACTACATAAACTCGACATGTATGGGCCACCACTAAAAACGTGTCACGACCCGCACCCACTGTGAGGGTACGAGGACGTAACTACGCCCAGCCTACACCGCAGTGTCGGCGGTAGTACGCTGTCCTAGGTCATAACATCTAGCAGATAAGGGTAATATACAGTTATACTCCCCGAATGGGGGTGACATAACAGAATATAACTCAACCACATCTAAGATAGAACATGAAAGGAAAGAAAGTTAAATATCCAGAAATGAAAACACAGAGATACAACCCAGAGTTCTAAGTGTCTAAATAAGGTACATATCCAAATAATACCTCAGAAACTCAATACAGAATCCAGAAAGATAAGGACATCCTAATCTAGGGAAGTATCATCAACTGCTAGCAGGTCCAAGTCACTAGTGATGTCTAATGCTGCACCAAGAAGGATAGACACCAGAGCCTCATCATTCACTATAAAATTTTCAACAGGTCCAGTCAGGACGGGAGCGAGCACATATCTCTCAAAACAGTTCATAGCAGGTTAGGAGTATAAATCATGCAATAGAGTAAAATACAGAAGTGCTAAAAAGGAAGTACGAGTAGACAGGAGATATTTTGTAACTGAAAGTAAATACATGATAGTAGAGACTGTAAGTGGATACGTGATTTAGAGTACAACATGGTTATGTAAACGGCTTAGGGGCACATGAATACAAATAAGAGGCACATTTATATAGCTACTGGGGACAATGATCACATAACCAATTCTACTCACCCCGCCCTAATTAATACACAAGGATCCGTTCAAGTTACGTTATAAGCACATGAATACAGCTAAGGATACGTGAACTCATGTAATGAGTAGTACATGAGGCACGTGATAAAGCACATGAGAACATGTAAAAACATGAACTAGTACGAGTACAAGGAGTACCTGATACACATGATAAAGTATATGAACATAAAATACCCGATGCACCCGTAGAGGGATAACATCTCAGGAAGGGATCCATATAGTATTAATCCGTGAAGATACGTGTCAGCATCATGTAGAGTAATCTAGATCAAGAATATAATTCAGGTAAGTATGAAAAGATCAGAGAATGTACTCGCCTGCTATCTGAGTGTCCAAGAGAAATGTACTGTCCGAGGAGTGGTGTCTGGCTCCTATTAGAACAGCACAAGTCACAACGAGTCCAGAATAGTAATAAGATGCACTACGATGCATACTACATGAATCTAGGTCAATCTAGACCAAAGTCAACTCTTGGTCAACTCTGGTCAACCCTAGAAGTCAAACTAGGTTAACCAAGTCAACCTAAGTCAAACTAGACTACACTAGGTTAACAAGTCTAATCTAAGTTTAACAAGACTAAACAAGTCTAATCTAGACTCACTAGCTAAGCAAACACCACATAGGCCATAGGCTAATAAGCTATACCATGGGCCAATAGGCAAACCATGCTAAATCAACATTCAAAACATTTATATACAACACACATATATATCTAATATATGATAAACATAGATATCATAATATACCTAATATAGGAATACACATATATCTATTTAGATAGGCTAATAGGATAACATGGCATATAGGCTAATAGGAAAATCACATATTGATGTGCTATACAAAATAACTTAGAATTTATCCTATAGGCTATGTGTATACAATACAAACTATATGGTAATACATATAAATATACACATTTGTAGAGAGAGAGGACACATGATATTCAATGTGTGTGTGTGAGTGATTGAACATGGTATGGAAACATGTGAGTGTGAGGTTGTGTCTCAAGTGTGTGCTAGTGAGAGTGTTGTGAGACATGAAGTGAGGTGAGAGTCTACACAAGGATTTCTGAAATTAAACAGTGAGTGAAGCATGGCAAAATAGTGAGTGAAGCATGGCAAAACAGTGTAACAGTGAGTATAGGAGTGAATTGTGTGTGACACATGTGAGGCATGAAGTGTTAGGCTAAAGTGAAATAGTGAAGAAAGACTGGGATCAATCCCCAGGTCAGTCCAATATGATCCCAGATCAAATGCAACACTGTATTCACATGTTTCAGTTCCTAAAGAACACAAGATCAGTTTTTAACAACCCCAATAAAGCCCAGTTTTCAGTCCTAGCTAACATCCAGATTTTAAGCCCAAATCTCATCAAATCAGTCCCCAATTCGACATACACATAGGAATCATGTAGGAGTTCATGTTAGGGGTTTTATTACATGCAAATAGCAGTATTTAATAAGTTAGAATGATTGCCAAAAATGAATTTCGAAATCTGGAATTAACAGTAAATAGGGACAGTATCACAGGTTTTGGAAAAATGGGAAATTGGCATTTAACCATCAAAATCAGTTTAAAGGGAACTAAACACAATTGCAAAATGGAAAGGAAAATCAGTTAATGATAATTCATTTAAACCTCATGTTAGGAAATCAGTCCTGTACATGTGTGTGAATGACAATTTATACTCAAACTACCCATTAACCCAATTCATAAATCCCTTCTCAGACAACCCAAATCATTAACCAATCTTGACAGCAACTAACACACATATATGAATCTAATTATGGTAATTTAAGCATCAACATTTCAGTTTGGAATGGAATTAAATCAAAATTTCAAAAACAGGAATGTATGTGTCAATTGACAGTGTCTGTGTATCAACAACCCCATGTTCGAACCTATTAATCAAATAAAACTAAACCAAAATTCAATCAAGTGTAAACGAATATTCCCTACATTAGTACGTGTCAGGGGGGGTCCATTCGTGTCCAGGAAACTGGACACGAAGTGTCCCAAAGAAATAGAACAGTCAACTGAACTGGCAGTAGGGACTGCCTCGTGCAGCCATGTCGAGTCCAATAGGACACGACACAAGCAAGCTCGTGTCTCGTGGTCGTGTCTAGGTGTTCGTCTAGTGTAGGGTCACGTGTCTAACTCCCTGAATTGGGTCCTAGTGTCGCCGTGTCCACAAACGAGAAGCGTATCAGAGCTCGCTGTTGGCGAGAACACAGCCAGTGAGTGGTCATTGCGCGCGCGATTGCGCCACGTGTGGTCAACCATCTGCTCCCAAATTTTGGGAGCATGATGACAGATATTGCCCCCTGCTCTCCACAAAAAATCGTGTCCCGAAGTGTCCTATACAGTGAGATATTGTGCCCGAGTAGCAGGACAGTACACTCGTGTCGTGCACGCACATGTGTGAGTCCAAAATTCGATACGACACGACACAAAAATGTGCTCAGAACAAAAAAAACACACAAGCGAGATCAAATCCTAATTTTCTACTCAAACACAATCCAAAAATTCATACGAAATGCCCATTGAGGCATTTCAACAAACACATGATATGTGTCACTGATACGTGTCCAAAAGGACACGAAATGGATACGAAAATTAGGGATTCCTATTCCTACAGTTAGGTCAGGGTTAGGACATCCTAGAAATGATTTTTAACAGAATTAAAATGCAATAGAAGGAGATATACCTATAGGTGAACAATGGGTCAAAATCCCCAAATGGAAAGAGCTCCACAAACTACCAAACTTCCTCAAATTGTATTTTTCCTGCAAATACTCATCAATAACAGCAAGGATACTAATATCAGGTCCTATTGTAATTTGTTTGAAGGAATTTGGAGAAGAAATAGATTTTCTAAGGATTTACAAAGATGGGGACTCACCTCTTCCAAATGGCAAAGTTTCTATAAAGAGGCAACCCTAATTTCAAGAGGATATAAATTAGGGGGGATACACACTATGGCTGGTCAGAATTTCTAGGGTTAGGGCTTGGTTCAATGGGTGTGGGCCTATGGGCCATTAAGCCTTTAAGTCATAAAATAACTTGTGACTTCACAAGCCATTCCTTAATCAAACTAGCTCCTATTTTCACCAAACTAATCCCAATGAGTTAATCCTCACCAACTTAAGTCAACCTAGGTTTTCAAATCCTAATCACTTGGTCATGACCTAGGTTAGCCACTAGGTTAGTCTACAAGGTCAACATAAGTCAAAGTCACTAAAACTCCAAAATCAATTATACTAAAATCACCTAAAAATCACTAAAAATCATATTAATTCTAATAAATCTAAATAATACTAACTATCATTAACCATGGTTAGCTAAGACTAGCTGTGACTAATCTAGGTTAGGTCCAAACCAAGTTAGGCTAATCACAAAACATGGCAATCAATTAAATAATATTTAATCACACCAATCTTAATAATACATTAAAATCCAAATAACATTTATTAAATTCAATTAAATTCAAAATGACCAAAGTACCCTCGAACTAGAATTAAAAAATGAAACATCCTAATCACATAGTCAGGCTCTAGGTTAAGCTGTCTCTAGTGTTATACTATCAAACACCAAAATCATATGTCATGATTTAAAAAAATACTTTTAAAATGATTTAAAATTACCAAAAATTATATCATGATTTAAAATATCATTATTAAAAGATTTAAAATCACAAAATTTCAAAATTACCCTCATTTGGAAAACTGGGTGTTACACTAGCTCATGTAACTAATATACGTCGTTGTCACGTCGCTATTTCGTCGCTAGTAGTGACTGTTAGCGACTTTTTAATTATACGTCGCTAATGTCCATAATTTAGCGATGTTTCGCCAACGTCGCTAACTTTACGTCGCCAATTGAGCAGATTTTAGTAATGTTGGGATTGATCAAGTTGATAAATATTAATATCTTATCAGATTGATTTAAATTCGGATGAAGATTACACAGAATCCAAATGAGATCTCGTTTGAGGGGAATCTCAACACCCGCCACGTGTCAGCGCCACAAAAGTCTGCACCGTGTGTCACACCCCACTCCCGTAGGAGTGATCGTCCTCGCTAAGGCGTGATTCCGCGTAGCCTAGATTGTGCTCACGCAAGGCAGGTCCTTAACGGTCGATTACAGGCTAAGCGACGGGGGTCTTCGCACAAAAGTCTCAAGCAGAAATATTGAATAGTCAGCAGCAAAAATTTGAAGCAAAATACAAGTCATACAAAATACTATTTTATTAATATTGAACAAAGATTACAATGTGGGCACGAGGCCAAATTACAAGTCTCTCAAGCTCACTTTTTTCTCATATTACAAGTCACTCTGCTCTCTCTCATTTCCCAACACAAGCTTCAAGGCGACGAGTGGCAGATTCTTCGGAATGGCGATGTCCATACATTATATCCCGTATAAGTTCTGACTCCCGGCGGTCGTACACCTCAAAACGCTAAAGAACTCCGTGCCTCGAAGCATCCAAGCGAGCTCCGTGCCATCGGGCTTCTACCTGTGCCTGCACATAAAAACTGTGTGGGTGTCAGTACTTAATGGTACTGGTAGAGTGAGCTCCTCGCCTACCCATACAAAATTGACACGTTTATTTACTTTGTGCTGCTTAATCCCTTTTGATTATCTTTCTAGTCTTACATTAGGATTAATTTTGGACAAGGCGCCTTCGTCTATACTTGGCAACGCAATGACAGGGTCGTGCTAATCTATTCGTGGCTTCAATATCGAGGCGGTGCCGCACCAAGAAGAAACTGAGCAAACTCGATCGTGCCAAGACTTTTACTTGTTTATGTGCCTCAAGACCATTCTCGTAACAATGACGTCAAGGGGACGACTCGTGCTGGTCGTGCCAATAGACTTGATCATGTCTTAAGATCGAGGCCGTGCCTTCCAACGATCAACCAGACTTAACCAACTTGCCTTACAGCCCTTCCTGACTTAACTCGAGACGATTCGATGATGACGTCACATTCATGTCGAAGCACTTGTTCTTGCTATAGGCAAATCTTAGGCTCCAGAATGGTCTTGCAACCGTGCACACCTAACTCACGTCGATTCAAGGTTAGCGCTTGCTATAAGTATACCTTGTTAACCCAACCCGTAACTTGCTAATACTCGACGAAATCCAAAGGCTTACACGCAAATAGCCGCTCTTATGCTGACACATCTATAATGGTCACTAGCAATGTCAAGCTATAATAGATCTTTGCATATGGTGATAATTCGTGTGCAAGGTACGAGCTCCCACCGAATGATCCGTAGCCTATATTGTAACGGTTCACTTAAATCGAGTCTTACCTTTGATGAAGGCCGTACAATATCTGTAATTCCTTCTAGGCCGACACGAACCCGGTGCCCCGGGATCGTTCGAGGAATTTCCCTTACATGCAAGTTGTCCAATGACCATGCAAGACTCAATTCGATCTACCAAATCCTTCCTTAATCATGACCATGCTTTCCAGCTTTCTATCGAGACTCCCAAGTAGCGGGACCGATCAAGGCGAAAACCAGTCGTGTGGACTTCCTTATCAAGACTCCCAAGTAGCGGAATCGATCTCGTGAACTTCCTTATCGAGACTTTCAAGTAGCGGGACCGATCTTGGCGACAACCAGTCGCGTGAACTTCTATCCTTTAAAATCCAGGGAATGACTACTAAGTAGTCTTCCATCTTAACTTGAACATAACGTATTTCTTTGTCTGTGGCATGCTTTTTCCTAAACCAACCGTGGCTCCTGCCATAGACTGACTTGTTCTCTAGGCGACACTATCGCTCAAGTCACATACTTTATATGAAGAACCTTGAGATCGTGGGACAATGTGACTTGACAACCGCAAACAACAGGGGACAGTACTTGCTATGACTTCAATAGCCCTACAAAACTCTTGTCTAACTTGTTCGTACAACGACTTAAGGAGCAAGGGCTGCATCAAGTCTTACATCGAAGGAACGAGCTGTGCATGCGTTCGACTTGAACAACCAAGTTCTTTGGGTGCCGAGACTTATGCCACAAGCCGTGCACTGCAACGTGTATTGTAACTTAACCCATGGGATGAGCAAGGTAATGCCAAGCCTTGGACGATGGGACCGTGAATGCTTTATCAAGCATTTACGCGGGCGACGTCTATGACTTAGGCTAATTTCGAAATTGTGGCAACTTAGCAACTTAGACCAACTTCCTTCTCCCAAGCCACGGGACAAAGGACCTAGTGTCATTTTGAAAGCACGCTGAGCAGACTTCTAAGCCGGCCGTGTGACCTTTCCATATTCTAACACAGTCTGACCCAAGTTGGGATTATTCTCTTAGCTATGTGGATGCATCTCTTTTACTATCAAGCCTACTTGTTCATTTGAAAACTTTTGACTTATTAGTGTGAAGGCCAAGCTGAGACAAGTTCTACGAAGCCATCAACCTGAGCGAGTCTTCGAGCAAGCCGTTGCATGGCAAAGTTCGAACGCTGTCGACGTTTCGATTCCTCCGATTGACTGATCAGGACGGGATACTACATCATACACCACTCAGAAAAGGTTTCATCCTCGAAACTAACTGAGTACTTACTCGTCGACTTATCACATCATTCAACATTCTATAACTTTTGCACACACTACGCCTATATATTTCTTCAATCCGAGCCACGCTTGCACTACCATCAATATTTCCTTTAAAATACGATTTTAAGATCCTCGACACTTTTCCATTCCTCAAGTCTTACTTTAATTTAACGTATCATTTGGTTGGATCATGCACATATCCCAGGCGTCCCCAAAATATATGCATTTCAACCAAGCCTCGCGATAGAGAATTTGCCATTCTTACTCGAGTCAGATCGTGCACATATTCAGGCATCCCTGAAATATATGTATGTCAGCCAAGTCTCGTGAGTGATATTTCTACGCTCTTGAGTCATTCTATCCATCCATACTATTTTCCAATCCTATCAATCCTCCAGATCAATCATACCAATGTTATCTCTCAAAACATGGACGTCTCGCCTAACCCGCTAGGCCATTTCTCAAGGCTAAAGTCAATTTTCAGGATTGGAATCATAGTTCTCCAATAATAATACCAGCACTGACCCCAATTTTAGGGTCAAACCAAGTTGATAGTACGAGATTTTCTACCCAAGCTCGCATCATTCAGATTTCTAAACATCGAGCACACACATATTTTATATATATATATATAAAAATATATATATATATTTTATATATATATATATATATATATATATATATATATATCTCCTATTCGTAATTATAACACTTAGTCCAAGGAGTCCGAATCATTCAGCAAAGCCATCCTATACTGAGTCATGTTCAACCATTTCCTCGACATATCAACATCGTTCATCCAACAAGCAACTTGCATAGTCTACATTCTCAAACATATTCGATATAATCCGCCTAT
The DNA here is from genome assembly GCA_029216955.1 of Iris pallida. Lineage (NCBI taxonomy): Eukaryota > Viridiplantae > Streptophyta > Magnoliopsida > Asparagales > Iridaceae > Iris > Iris pallida. The sequence continues at coordinate 21,167 of JANAVB010003821.1, read as the reverse complement.
CTATTAAACCTAAGTCAAGCACGCTACGACACGACTTGTCGCTAAACCATAATTCTTATTTCATATTCCTAAGTCATTTATCCTAATTCACGTAATCGATCACAAGGTCGTGTGACTTTAATAATATATTGTGCCTTAATCTCACGCGAGTCCGATTATCCACGGTCGAAATAAAATCACCATACAACGCTCTCGTAAAATAATCGTTCTCATTAGAGCGTAACTCTTGTTTTGAGTCTAGACTAATTCATTCTCATTACGCAGATTGGATGTCCTCAATCCTCAATTTTACTCAATTATCAATCACCAGTCCGATCAATCCTCGAATCCACCTTCACCTCAAACCACAAGTCGAAGTAATCCGAATTGCCACATCTTGATTTTCTGAGTTCGATCCTTCCCGCGATATGAATCACCATGTTCGCGCTCATGCGGAACGAACGTCCCCAAATCCGACATGACGTATAGACGAGGTTGGAGTTGCGCTCGCGCAAGACAAGAACGTTGATATTATGGTTATTGGCGTAACCATCAAGGCACGATCATTTTTATCCAACATTCATTTTATCAAAATCCCAAGCATAGCATCCATCGAAACAATAATATTTTGTGCGATCGTCATTCCTCGAATCAGAGTACCCCCGAGTTATCGCATATCGATCTTTGATATACCTCAATACCATCGATGATATACGTAACCTGACGATCTTCATTTGCAACAAATTTTGAGTCGTACGACTGATACTATCATACGAACTGGATAATCTCTTCGACATTCAAGATCAATCTTCTGATCATATCGAACTAGTAACATGTTTAATTCATTCAAATCCAAAATCACGTACATTCATCCGACTATCTTAAGTCATTGAACAACGAATTTCATCAATTTGCCCCAATCCTTGCTAACTCAAACCATCGAGCAATATCAATTCCAATCCTTAGAGTCATTCTTAAATATTTGAATCACTTCCATGCATGCTATCGTCCAATCGTGCTAACTTTTGTATACGATTCATATCGATTTTCTCGATCAAGTCATCCGTTCGTACACCTTAACTTTTCTCGATTCAATCTATCTTTTTTTATCACTTGCTTTTCGTGCTCAATGCAAATTCCAATCCCGTGCACGTCGATTATAATTTCATTCGAATCAACTCGTCAAAATCTTCATGATTATAACTTACTCAATAATATTCGATCTAAGGCTTTGCTTACATGCGACGCTTGCTGATAGATTCATTGGGACCTCGCATCCTCAATCGACTAACATTCCTAAGGCTATCCCATACACCACTCAGGGATAAATTCATTTGATATATCCACGAAATAAGTTATGAACCACAACCGATTATTTTAAATTCTCGTTCGAGCCATTCTTCAAAAATCCAAGCACGATTTGTCCATGTCGCATCGACGATAATATCGTTGGATAGCACTTCTATAATTATCCCACATTCTATGAATCGAGTCTAACTCATTCTTGATCGATACAATTTGTATCCCGTATGCGACTTTGCTAAGGTCGTCACGATTCTTGGTATATATGCCTAGTCCGACTTAGCCAACCGTTCTTTATTCGAACTTTTGTTCAATCAAATTTCTTTCGTACGATTTTGCAAAATATTTAGACTTATCGTATGGACATGCTGGAGGACATTTGAGAGAGAGCGCACCAACGGAACCGATTTGCGGAAACAACATCAGAGTCTATGGAACATCAGAGTTAAAGAATTCAATCGAAAGGTCCAAGGACGTAAAGCCGTGCTCTGATACCATTATGTCACGTCCCGCTCCCGTAGGAACGATCGTCCTCGCTAAGGTGTGATGCCGCGTGAGCCTAGATTGCGCTTACGCAAGGCAAGTCCATAACGGTCGATTAAAGGCTAAGCGACGGGGGTCGTCGCATAGAAGTCCCAAGCAGAAACATTGAGTAGTCAGCAGCAGAACTTTGAAGCAAAATACAAGTCATATAAAATACTCTTTTATTGATATTGAAAAAAGATTACAATGTGGGCACGAGGCCAAATTACAAGTCTCTCAAGCTCACTTTTTTCTTATATTACAAGTCACTCTTCTCTATCTCATTTCTTAATACAAGCTTCAAGGCGACGAGTGGCAGATTCTTTGGAATGGCGATGTCCATACATTATGTCCCGTATAAGTTCTGACTCCCTTCGGCCGTACGCCTCGAAACGCCAAGGAACTCCGTGCCTCGACGCCTCCAAGCGAGCTCTGAGCCATCGGGCTTCTACTTGTGCCTGCACATAAAAACTGTGTGGGTGTCAGTACTCAACTGTACTGGTGGAGTGTGCTCCTCGTCCACCCATACAAAACTGACACGTTTATTTACTTTGTGCAGCTTAATCCCTTTTTTATTGTCTTTCTAGTCTTATCTTAGGATCAATTTTAGGACAAAAATTCCTTCGTCTATACTTGGCAACGCAACGACAGGGTCGTGCTATACTCTATTCGTAGCTTCAATATATTCGAGGCAGTGCCTCACCAAGAAAAAACTTATGCAAACTCGGCCGTGCCAAGACTTTCACTTATTTTTATGTGCCTCTAGACCATTCTCGTGCCAATGACGTCAAGGGGACGACTCGTGCTAGTCGTGCCAATAGACTTGATCGTGCCTTAAGATCGAGGCCGTGCCTCCCAACGATCACCAGACTTAACCAACTTGCCTTACGACCCTCCCTGACTTAACTCGAGATGATTCGATGACGATGTCACATTCATGCCGAAGTACGTGTCCTTGCTATAGCCAAATCTTAGGCTCTAGAATGGTGTTGCAACCGTGCACACCTAACCTGTGCCGATTCAAGGTTAGCGCTTGCTATAAGTATACCTTGTTAACCCAACCCGTAACTTGCTAGTATTCGACACAATCCAAAGGCTTACACGCGGATAGCCGCTCTTATGCCGACACATCTATATGAGTGGTCACTAGTAATGTCAAGCTATAATGGATCTTTGCATACGGTGATCATTCGCGTGCGAGGTACGAGCTCCCACCGAATGACCCATAGCCGATATTGTAATGGTTCACTTCAATCGAGTCGTACCATCGATGAAGGCCGTACAATATCTACAATTCCTCCTAGGCCGCCACGAACCCGGTACCCTAGGATCGTTCGAGGAATTCCTCTTGCGCGCAAGTTGTCCAATGACCATGCAAGACTCAACTCGATCTACCAAGTCCTTCCTTAATCATGACCATTCTTTCCAACTTTTTATCGATACTCCCAAGTAGCGGGACCGATCTCAGCGACAACCAGTCGCGTGGACTTCCTTATCGAGACTTCCAATTAGTGGGACCGATCTCGTAAACTTCCTTATCGAGACTCCCAAGTAGCGGGACCGATCTCGGTGACAACCAGTCGCGTGAACTTCTATCCTTTAAAATCTAAGGAACGACTACTAAGTAGTCTTCCATCTTAACTTGGACATAATGCATTCCTTTGTCCATGGCATAATTTTTTCTAAACCAACCGTGGCTCGTGCCTTAGACCAACTTGTTCTCTAGGCGACACTATCGCTCAAGTCACATACTTTAATGATGAGCCTTGAGATCGTGGGACAATGTGACTTGATGTCACGCCCCAGAACCAGAATACTGGAGTACGGGGGCGTACATAGCCAGCTACGTATAATAAATGGAATCCACCTCACTATACGGTCACGGCTGTCTAGATATATGAGGGTTTAACTACAAGCCGACAGTCTCTTATGGTCATGAACAAGCCTAAATGTCTCAATCTCAAGAAAGCAAGTAAAGTCGCAAGATGTAAGATCACCAAATATACAATAGTAAGGCGTCCCAAACATTACATATTCAGCTGATCATGAAGCTAGTCGTTACAAAATGTGATGACTAGCAAGAGTTTAGTCATACATGATCAACCCTAGGATCTATCAATTATGTTACAGCCCGTAGGCAGACAGTAATAAGGTATGCAATACGAGCTAACAGGTGCTCGCCGGCTAAATGCCTCAAAAGAATAATTTTACAATAGAGTGGAAGAGCCAAAATAAATCCACTCGTTGCCCTGGTTACGCCTGGTGGTCACCATCGGCTGGAAAGTCGGTAGATCCTCTGGAGCTGCTCTAAAATTTGGCCATACAAAAGCTGGGTCTGATCCCAGAAAGAGCAAGTGCCACAAAAAGGCTTCACTTAGGAACTAAAACCATCAATTAGCACAAGAATAATAATAAATAGTAAGAACTGAAAATAAGGAAAACTATCAGGATGATATACGACGAGACAACCAAGGAACTATTCAGATAACCAAGTTACAATCCATAAACTAAACAAGGATCGAGGTTGTAACCCTTCATCTGAACGGAACTTGGCTTCCCACCATTTATCGGCAAGACCAAGACCAGACTAGGCTGATTAGACTCCATCTGACAATTTACGGCCGAACAATAAGTACGGCTTGATACTTTAACTAACTAGGGTTTTTATAGGCCTAGTTACTAGCAAGATGCAGCGAGATTGTTCCACAGCCACAAGCCCTGCAGACCATCCAGGCTATCTGGACGCAATTAGGGGTTGAATTCAAGTGGGTTCATCGTCCAGGAAATGCATGTACCCTTAGGTGACTTAGAGGGTGCAACACATGACAGTGTGCTGAAAATGTGCCCTACTCGACGGCAGGCTACAGATCCCAAGTGGGGTGCCCAGATAACGGGATTGCCTGTAGCTGAGAAATCTCTTCATGACTACTGTGTTATTCTGGTTATTAGCCTTAGTCCTTTTTAGTAGGTACCCCTGACAGTGGTACTTAGGGGTCCCTGTCCTAGACATGATGCAAGACAAGACGGGTTCATTTGTACAAGCACAATCGTCCACGGTATCCAGGTTATTCATTCTTGTCATGTCAAGCTAGCCGTCGCAACAGCATATCGAGATATATCATGTCAGGTTTGTCATATCAGGAGTGTGCCACGACGGGCCACTATCATGTCATGTTTATCATGTCAAGTTATCATGTCAAGTTTACTGTCAGGAGTGCGCCACGTCGGGCCACTATCATGTCATGTCAAAAAGTGCACCACAACGGGTCACCATCGTGTCAGAGAACCACTTAAAATTAATATGACACAAGCATACATTAGTAATTAAATATTAGCAGGGACAAGGGCTGTGGAGGAATCATGCGGCTCAGGAGAATTTCATGCGGCCAAAATATTTTACTAAGGCCATCCGGCCAAAATATTTTACTAAGGCCATGCGGCCAACAATAAATTAATAGTGACCATGCGGCCAAGACAACTGCTAATGGCCATGCGGCCAAATAATGAATAGTAGCCATGCGGCCAACTAAGAATAGTAGCCATGCGGTTAACAATGAGTAATACAAACAATTGCATGCAAGGCCATGCAATAGTTCTTATGCGACCAGCATATGAGCCATGGCCTATGCGGCCAACAATAAATCACTACTAAAATATGCTCTATAGCGACGTTATTTAGCGACGAATAAAATTTCGTCGCTAAACATATAATATCGCGGCTCCCTTATATTGATGTCGCAAACCGTCGCTGAATAGCCCGATCAGCGACACTACATAAACTACGTCGCTGAATAGCGACGTCCTGCGACATATTATTAAAATATGTCGCCTATATTAAAATTGTTGCGACGGTTAGCGACGTCGACTGGTGACGTCGCTAACTATTTTACTTAGGGCACGCTGTGCTCTTTTTTTCCCCCACTCGAAATTTTTTCCCCCTCTCCAAATTTTCTTCCCCTCCTCGAGCTCCTCCGGCGACTCCCCCCCCCCCCCCGCGATTTCCTCCGGCGACTCCCCCCCCGGCGACCCCTACCCCGTCGTGCTCCTCCTCCTCCTCGAGCTCCTCCTCATCGAGCTCCTCCTCCTCTTCGTCAGGTAAACCCTAACCTAACTCCTCCTCCTCCTCCTCCTCCCCGGACACACACACACACACGGACACAGACACAGACACACACACATACACATACGGACACACACAGACACACACACACACATACACACACGGACACACACACACACGACACACACACACACACAGACACAGACACACACACATACTCCTCCTCCTATATTGGATTCGAATATAGGAATGGGCTGTTTAGACTGAACAGTCCTGTTAGTTTAAATTCTGATTTTAATTCCTTGTTCTCAAACTAATTTTGATGATTAACTTTCATGTTAAATACTTTCACCTGTGTGTTAGCTACTATGGTTAGGATTTGTATTGGACAAATAGGGATTTCAAAATAAATTTTGGATTGGTTTGGGGTTAATGAACTGTCACAAACCTGGGAACCATTTTTCTGAGAATGGCTCACACCACTGAGTTCACATGTTCCATACACATCCACATGAACACTGAATTTCATTACATACATTACACATCCCTGTTAACACATTGTTTTCCTTGTTACATGTCCACTCTCTACACACACACACCCTCATTTGACACACTGTTTTCCAGGTTACAAATACACACACATACATGTACCACCACACAACACCCTAGTAGCTAACTTTGACACACACCTATGTCTAAACCATTTTTGACACATACACAAAATGAGAACAGTCCCATATACATTACACACATATGCAAACCTATCACATACACCCTATCTATATGCACCATGTACTCTACACACACGTTGCCCCATTGACACAAAATGGTATCACATCCAAACACACACACTTGACACACTAGCCTATACTTGTCCACACCTATTTGTTGAACTGCCATGTACCATACACCCATACCCACACACAGGTTAGCACCATTGATAAACATAATGTTTGATCTAGAAAAAAAATAATGACACTTTGTTTTGAATAATAGAGGAAATCTTGGTTTGCATGCACAATTATATTGTAAACCTTATTTCGATCCACACTTCTTGGTATAATTAGTTCATTAGGTTTGCCAATACTTTTGAGTGCTTATATCTGAGGTTTGCCATCTTCATTTTCGAGATTTGACTGTCTAGATTGATACTGATCCATCCTTTGATCTCTGAACAACTATGGAGGTTTGTAGTATAAGGGTTTCTTGATTGTGATGAATGTAGAGAATGTGTTCTAGTTTCATTATTGATGATTGTTGTTTAACAATGTTTTTTGTTGTTGTTGTCTTCATGTTTGTTAAATGGTCAACAGTGTATCCATCTTTCCAAGTTGATTGGCATTCTTTAGTCTGATCAGTTTGCTTTGGTAACTCACTATTGCTCATTACTTGGTACTAGTTTTAGTTGATTGTGTTTTTTTAAGACTAAACAAATGACACCAAGATATTACTTGTGTGTATGAGATAGCTTGAGTTGACTTTGGTCATTATTGGTACTTGAATTATAGGTTAGGCTTGTATAGCCTTGAATGGTGTGTGCTAGCTAGTTTGGGCTAGTTAGGGCCTAGTAAGATATGAATTATAAGGTATTGGTATTGGAATACCAATAGCGATAAGGTAAAGGGTACCTTGGTAGGTAATGACTAGAAATAGGATATTTGTCTTAGATTTGACCTTGTTTGACCAAGGTTGACTATTTTGACTGAAAGTCAAAGTAGAGTCAACATCTGACCTAGATTGGACTAAGAGTTGACAAAGTCGACTATAGGTCAACCCTTGACCTACTTTGACTTTTTGACCTTGTTTGACTTTGTTTGAGTTAGCTTAATCTTGTTTGACTTAGTACAACCTAGTTTGACCTAGATTGTATATTATTGTTTTTAGTGACTGTCCGCTACTAATGTGTGTCCCATAATAAGACATAATATACGAATTTGTGCCTATTGGATAACGTATGTCCATCTTTGCAGAATTATTTCCAAATGGATATGAATTACTACTTGCGGAATCGTTCATGGATGTACAATCGTCGTCCTGATGATATGTATGGTGTGCGGGATGAATACATAGCGGGAGTAGAGCAGTTCCTGCAGTTTGCTAAGGCGTTCCCTCAGTACATGGACGACACCAAAATTAAGTGTCCGTGTGTGAAATGTCATAACGTTAAATATTATCCAGAAGTGGAAGTGACATATCATTTGTACTCGAGGGGTTTCACGCCTAATTACTATCAGTGGACCGCACACGGAGAATTTGTGTCTTTAGTATCAGAGCCGGAGCCTTATGTTGAGCCGTATATGCATGCGAGACCTAATTTTGTTTCAGATAATCATGCATACGACGACGGGTGCGTGAACATGGTTTTCGACGCTGCGCGGCCTAGTTTCATTCATGATGCACCTGAGGAGGCAACGAACGTCGATGCTGCACAGTTCATGGAGTTGCTGGAGAATGCAAGGACTACATTGTATCCTGGTTGTGAGGATCATTCACCGTTGGAGGTGGTTACAAGACTGTTGAGCATTAAGTCAGATTTTAACATGTCGTAAGAATGCTACAACCGAGTGTTGGAGTTGATTATAGAGATCTTGTCGGCGGGTGCTAAGTTGCCTAAAGACTTCTACCGGTCTAAGAGGATGGTGAGATCGCTCTGGATGGGATACGAAAATCGATTTTTGTCGCAATGGGTGCATGCTGTACTACAAAGACGACAAGGACGCAGATGTGCGCAGATTTTGTGGTGCTGATCGCTATAAGACAGCTAGTACAGAAAGGTCTACCGGTGCAAAAACCGACCGATTCAATGCACTACTTGTCTTTAACACCGCGGTTGCAAAGATTATTTATGGTGAAAGAGACGGCCGAAAATATGTGTTGGCACATGCGAGAACAGATTGAAGGAGTGTTGGATCACCCATCCAATGGAGAAGCATGGAAGCACTTTGATCGAGTGTATCCTGATTTTGCTTCAGATCCGCGTAATGTCAGGTTGGGACTATCTTCTGACGGTTTTACTCCTTTTGGTCTTTCGGGATCCCAGTATTCGTGCTGGCCTATGATTGTCACTCCGTATAACCTACCGCCTTGGATGTGCATGAAAATTCAGTACATATTTCTAACCGTTATAATTCCTGGTCCGAACAATCCCAAGAGGAACATTGACGTGTACTTACAACCTTTGATAGATGAGTTGAATCAATTATGGGAAGTAGGCGCTAACACGTACGATGTTTCCAGGAAGCAGAATTTTTAGATGAAGGCAACCCTTATGTGGACCATCAACGACTTTTCGGCCTATAGAATGTTATCTGGATGGAGCACTCATGGCCGTCTCTCATGTCCGTATTGTATGGACCGTAGTAAGGCTTTTCGCTTGAAACACGAAGGAAAATTGTACTTCTTTGATTGTCATCGGTAATTTCTGCCAAAAGATCATCCGTTCAGAAGGAACAGGAATGCATTCCGTGCCGGCATTGTAGAGAAGGGTGATCCACCGTCAAGGTAGTGCAGAGCCACGATATGGGAGGAGGTTAAAGATTTTTCAAGTGCTATCGAAGATCCTACAACTGGGTACAAGTGCAATGGATTTGGTAGAGATCATAACTGGACAAAGAGGAGCATATTCTGGGATCTGCCATACTGGAGTACCAATCTGATCAGACATAATCTTGATGTCATGTATATTGAGAAGAATGTGTTTGATAACATAATTAATACTGTGATGGACGTAAAGGAAAAAACGAAAGACAATCCAAAGGCCAGGTTGGACTTAGAAGAAATATGCAAACGCCCTGCGTTGCATTTGATACAGCAGAATAGAAAACAGTACCTGCCGAAGTCAATTTTCTCACTGGACAAGGAGGATAAAGTGAGACTTTGTCGGTGGATCCAGAGCCTAAAATTTCTAGACGGATATGTGTCAAATCTGAGAAGATGTGTCGATCCGAAGGAAAACAAATTGACGGGTATGAAGATCCACGACTGTCACGTATTCATGGAGAGGTTAATTCCGATTGCATTTCGGGAATTCTTACCGCAGGCAGTTTGGGATCCATTGACGGAGCTTAACATATTCTTCAGGGATCTTTGTTCTAAGAAATTGCTCGTTGATCGTCTAGAAAAGCAAGAGAAGGACATTGCGATAATACTATGCAAGCTAGAGAGGGTGTTTCCTCCTGGATTCTTCGACTCTATGGAGCATTTGTCGATTCATCTATCCTATGAGGCACGTGTTGGTGGACCCGTCGAATATCGATGGATGTACCCGTTCGAGTGACATTTGAATCACCTAAAAAGAAAGATGAAAAATAAGGCATGGATCGAGGGTTCTATTTGTGAAGCCTATGTTCTCGAGGAGATTATAAACTTTTGTTCGATGTATTTCAAGTCTCATGTTGCAACTAATAGAACGAGAGCTTCCAGAAACGACGACGGAGATCATGAAAGTAATGATACAATACTGAAGGTATTCAATGCTCCAGGAAAGCCATCGGGTAAAATGAAGAAGAGATATCTGAACGATGATGAGCTAAGGGCTGCTCAGGTGTATGTACTACTCAACTGCGACGAGGAGGAAGTAGAGAAACTGGAGGGGTAAGTAAAATACATCTACATTATTTTAATAATGTTGATTATTATACTATTACATTAATTGCACGATGTTGTTTTCAGCATATTTAATGATGATGTGAGGTCAGGTAGGCCACACATAACAGAAGAAGAACTAGAACAAGAAATGAGGTGTTATTTTCTATCATGGTTGAGTGCATATGTAAGACTTCAGAACTCTGTAATTACCTTTCTGTATATGTACTTGATTGAGAATGAGCTTAATTGCTTCTTTCGTGGTATTTAGGTCGATCGTCTATACGCAAGACTTGAGAATGAGTCTATTAGAACGCTAGCCAAGGGACCAATTTATGCTACAAAAATATGGCCAAGCTACTGTGTTAATGGGTTTAGGTTCAAGTCAACAACTTGCCGATCAGAGACAACTTTGTGGATCTCGACTCCACCAAAAATAGCTGTTTGTGTATCAGATCTTCGAACTACAAAGATGTTGATGCGGGCAACGATTTCTATGGCGTGCTACAGGAGATCGTGGAGCTGACATATAGTTATGGAATAGAGCCTGCTAAGATTGTGTTATTCAGGTGTAATTGGTTCGATCTGATTGAAGGTCAAGGTTGGAAAGTAGACAAGTACGGTCTTGTTGATATAAACTATCGACGTCGCTAAATTTATCGCTAGGCGTCGCTAAAGTGCACACGTGGCTGCCATGCCATGTCAGCATACATAAAGTTTATGGCGTCACAACGTGGTCGCTCTACGTCGCTATTTTGGCGACGTAACCTTACGTTGCTATCTGTCGCTAATTTTGCGACGTCTTGTGACACTGATCATGTCGTCGCAAACAGCGACGTTCTGCGACGAAATTGCCATCTGCGACATGCCTATACGCGACACCCTTTTTTCGTCGCTAAATACGTCGTAAAATTATTTTAGCGACAGATTTTCCTTATTTAGCGACGTATTTTGACGTCGCTAAAATGGGTTATTTTTGTAGTGAATGTTCATGCGGCCCTGCAAGTCGCGTGTAAATAAATGCAAACAATTTAATTTAAATGGCCATACGGCTCAAAAAAGGTTGGATGCAAATGCATGCAATTATTTAATGCTAATGCCTAAGGCCATGCGGCCAACAATTAACTAAAAGCCATATGCGGCTAGCATTAGCTGAGGCCTTATGCGGCTAGCAAATACTGCATTGCATGTGGTCATGCAATTAAATAAGGGGCCATGTAAGCAAGCAAAAGCTAATGGCCACGCAAGCAAAAATGCAAGCAGGCAAAAGCTAAAACATGTCATTGCATGCAACTTAGATAAAATGGCAATTAATTACAAGCATTTAATGCTGGCAAGTATACATTTGCATACAACTGATGGTATTAGCATACGGCCACAAGTATACAATGCAAGCATTTAATGCTTGCAAGGCCATGCCCATGCGGCCATGGATATAATGCATCGGCCAATGCATTAAATAGTGGCCAAAGCAAAATAATTCATATGCGACTAGCTTAATAAGCATGCTAGCCAATGCTTATGCAAAAGGGCTTACAAGCAAATGCTTAAGCAAACAAAATGCATGCGGCTACAAATCTACTGGCCACATGCGGCCAAAGCTTATTATACATGCATGCGGCTACAAGGAATTCCATGCGGCCAATAATGCTATTGCATGCATGCTACTGCATGCTAATGCATGCAGAATAAAAGAAGGGGCCATGTAATTTAAATAATACAATTCAATATAAAGGCCATGCGGCCAACTTTTGAGTCATGGCCTATGCGACTAGCTAACAAAATTAAATACAAGCACAGTGCATATGCGGCTAAGCACAAAATGTACATATGCGTCCAAACACTAAAATGTGCATATGCGGCTAAGCACAGTGCATATACGGCCATGCAATTATTTAATGGCCATACAAACAGCAAATGCCATACGGCCAAGCAAGTGATCGGCCATGCGGCCAATTAATTAAATATTCAATTAAATGGTCATGTGGCACAGAGCTAAAAAATGCTCATACGGCCAAAAGTGCAATTAATGACTCCCACAGAGAACATGTCCATAAAAAACACCATGGCCTCCATGCTCCACCAAACAACAATAGGAACCCAGATCCAGACTCCCATAGGTCAAATTTGGATAAAATGGAAGTCTCTACAACATGGAATCATCAAATAGCAAAATATGCAAGTTTGATAGATCAAAATTCATGAAAACCGAAAATACCACAAAACTAGATCTACAAGAAATTAACCACAGAAATAAAAAATGCTAAGTACTAAAGTGGGTTAGAAACACATGAGGAAGATAATGGAACAATAAAAATAGATTTCCTCCATGAAGCAAGATGCACTTGCCTAAGCTCTCTCCCTCTCTCTCAGGTTGGTGGAGAAGTAATAGGGGGAAAAAGAAGAATAAATGAGGAGAGAGAAAAGAGTGGGGGTTAATAAATGGTAATGGTGGTGGTAGGTAGGTGGGTTGGTTCACAACAAAATCGAACTAAGCCAAACAAACCGAACCGAACCAAGATAAACCAATCAATGAAATGCCAAAACAAATCAAGCAGGGAGACATACAATACGAGTCTAAATACGTACACGTATACCAAAATACGTAATACGAACCACAGGCATTAAAACTCTACCCACCTTAAAAGAATTTCGTCCTCAAAATTTAATCAAGAGGCTAGAGATGTAAGGACAAGCTATACTAAGCAATCAATCAAACAATCAATCATGCAAACAAGGAATTTGAAGGTATGTAGAAGAGGAAAGACATCCTGCTAGAAATCTCTCTGTCGATTCTGAATCTGAGCTTAGTCCAGGGCATACTGTTGGGGTCTCTGCTGTTGGAATACTCTGGAGGCTACTCCTGAATGCTGGGCTAGATATCCAGGTTGTTGCTGGTCCACGGGAGGTGCTTCGCCTCACTGATCGGCAGGTCCAGGAACAATGCCGCTGAAGAATACAAAGAAACAATAAGGAATGACCAAGACAGATCAACGATACAAGCATGTGATCAGGACAAGAATTTCAAGAATTTAGAGGATACGAGTAGAGATCAAGGACGAGTACTGATTGAGACATCTATTCGGTAAACCCTCACATATCTTGATTTACAAGACCTTACATGGGCAACCACTTAAACCATGTCATGCCCCAGAACCAGAATACTGGAGAGCGGAGACGTACATAGCCAGCTACGTATAATAAAATGGAATCCATCTCACTATACGGTCATGACTGTCTAGATATATGAGGGTTTAACTATAAGCCAACAGTCTCTTATGGTCATGAATAAGCCTAAATGTCTCAATCTCAAGAAAGCAAGTAAAGTTACAAGATGTAAGATCACCAAATATACAATAGTAAGACGTCCCAAACATTACATATTCAACTGATCATGAAGCTAGTCGTTACAAAATGTGATGACTAGCAACAGTTTAGTCATACATAATCAACCCTAGGATCTGTCAATCATGTTATAGCCCGTAGGCAGACAGTAATAAGGTCTGCAATACAGGTGCTCGCCGGCTAAATGCCTGAAAAGAATAATTTTTCAATAGAGTGGGTGTAATGTCCCAAATTCGTGATACGTATTTAGTGTACGTATACGTGTTTTGGACCCATATTTATTTAGTCATGATTAGTTATCTTGGTTTATTTTGCACTGGCTTGGTTTTATTGGCATTAATAGTTTAAATGGTTTTAATGGTTCATTGGTTTATTTTGGATTAGTTAGGCTTGGTTTATTCATGATTCATTGGTTTAAATTGCTAGAGAAGAGTTTATTGGCCTTGACTTGGTTCACCTTGGTTTATCTTGGCTTGGTTTATTCCTGGGGTTGGTTTGGTTCGGCTAGGCTTGGTTGCCTTGGTTCATCAAGAACCAAGGGGTGAACCCCCTACCTACCACCACCCATAGTATTTATTACCCTTTCTCCTTCTCTCTTCATTAATATCTTCTTCTTCTCCACTATTAACTCCTGCACCTACCAAGAGAGAGAGAGCTAGGCAAGTACAACTTGCTTCATGAAGGAACTCCAATTTTATTGCTTCATTCTCTTCCTTACAGCATTTTAACTTACTTTAGTACTTGGCATTTTTACTTTCCATGGCTAGATTCTTGTAGATCTAAGTTTATACTATTTTCGAATTTCTTGGGTTCTGATCTACTTAATCTTGTTATTTCTGAGTTTTGATGGTTCCATGTTGTAGAGCATTTTATTCTGCCCCATTTTGACCTATGGAAGTTCGGATTTGGATTCCGGATGAAGGTTTCATGGAGCTTGGAAGCATGGATTCTTGGCGTTCTTCTTCTCGGAAGCTTGGAGAAGAAGAACAGTGCTAGACTTGACCGCATGAATACTTCATGCGGCAAGTGATTCCGAGCCGTATGAGCCTTCATACGACAGTTCCGGCCGCATGGGCTTGACTTGGCCGCATATGCGCCCTTGCCATTCCTGGCCGCATGAACTTGTACTCCTTACTAGCCGCATGAGCCCTTGAACCGATCCGGCCATATAAGGCCTTGCTCCCGAGCCGCATATACATCAGCACCCTTGGCCGTATGATAATTCATGCGGCAAATGACTTTGCCTCATGGGACTCTCAGCCGCATAGGCTGGATCCCATTCCTGGCCGCATGAACTTGCTTCCTCCCAGCCGCATGAAGCCCACTTTTCTGCTGGCCGCACGAGGCCCAACATCTTGGAGCCGCATGCGCCCTCGTCCCCCTGACCGCATGCGCCCCTGCACTTCCAGCCGCATGCGCCCCCTTGTCTTGGCCGTATGGGATCCAGTGACCCTGGCCACATGCGCTCTCCTAATTGGGCCGCATGTGTCTTATCCTCTCCTGGCCGCATAGGCCTGAGCTGCATGACTTTCTAATAACCCTGTGTATTATTATTTATCATTAATTACACATGTTTTGTAACTCCTTATTGTGTATTTTTATGCCCATTTTATATGTTGGACATGATAATTGAGCACGACATGATAGTGGCCCATCGTGGCGCACCCCTGACAAGTAAGCATGATATGACATGATAGTGGCCCGCCATGGCGCACTTCTGACAAAGTACACTTGGCATGATAACCTGACCTGATATATCTTGAACAGCTGTTGCGACGGCTACCTGACATGACCTGACCCGTATAAGTAACCTGGACACCGTGGACGATTGTGCTTGTACAAATAATCCAGTCCTGTCTTGCATCATGTCTAGGAGGGGACTTCTGAGTACCACGGTCAGGAGTACCTACTGAAATGGACTAAGGTTAATGACTAGAATAATTTACTAGACATGAAGAGATGTTCCCCAGTTACAGACGATCCCGTTATCCCGGCTACAAATGTTTGGACTTGTAGCCTGCCACGAGTAGGACACATTTCCAGCCCACTGTTATGTGGGACACCCACCATTGTCACTTAAATGATTGAACTCTATTGTCACTCTAATGTATTGAACTCTCTAAATTGTCACTATAATGTTCGCCTGGATAACCTGGATAGCTGCAGGGCCTGTGACTACTTGGAGCATCTCATTGCATCTTGCTAGTAACTAGGATTGTGATAACCCTAGTTAGTTAATGTAGAAAGCCGTAGGCAATGATTGGCCGTGATTGCTTGGATGGAGTCTAGTCCAGTATAGTATTGTCTAGAATTGATTGATTGCAAGATTGTACCAGAATGATTGAATGATTGTCCCTCCAGATTGTCACTATAATGATTGTCACTCCAGATTGTCACTATAACGATTGTACTCTATTGTCACTCTAGCGTATTGCACTCTTCATTGTCACTTTTATCATTGTACTCTCTCCTTTTCACGTTAATGATTGGCACCTTTAGCAATAAATGATCAGAGACTAAGTTCTGTTCAGGCAAAGGGTTACAATCTCGGTCCTTGTTTGGTTTAAGGATTGTAACCTGGCTTCCGGAATAGTACATTCGTCTTCTCTTCATATATTGTCCAGCTATATTTTATTTAGCACGATTCTCCAGTTCTTTTATGTCAATGATGCTTCACTTAATTATTTTCTCTGATTGGGGCAAGTGCATTGGTAGTGCACAAACCTCAATCTGTACTATTTGTTGTTGTTTTCTTACATGTTGAATGCTAATGATTTATTGGTTTTAGTTCTTAAGTGAAGCCTCCTTTGTGGCACTTGCTCTTTCTGGGGTCTGACCCAGCTGGTTTTGTATGGCCAGATACCGGAGCAGCACCAAAGGATCTCCCTGCTTTTCAGCCCGATGGTGGTCACCAGGCGTAACAAGGGCATCGAGTGGGTTTCTTTTGATCTCCCACTTTATTGTAAAATATTCTTTTGAGGCGTTTAGCCGACGAGCACCTGTTTAGCTCGATTGTACTTACTTACTGTCTGCCTACGGACTGTAACATGATTGACAAGCCCCGGGGGTTGATCATGTATGACTGAACTCTTGCTAGTCCTCACATTTTGTAACGACTAGCTTCATGATCATTCCGAATATATAATGTATGGGACGCCTTACTATTGTGTATTTGGTGGTCTGATATCTTGTAACTATTATTAGTTGGATGAGATTGAGGCAATAGGCTATTTATGACCTTAAGAGACTGATGGATTGTAGTGAAACCCTCACATATCTAGACAGCCGTGACCGTATGGCGGTGTAGATTCTATTCCGTTATACGTAGCTGGCTATGTCTGCCCCCGCTCTCCAGTATTCTGGTTCTGGGGCGTGACAGTGTGAGAGCCAAGATAAACCCACTAGTTGCCCTGGTTACGCCTGGTGGTCACCATCGGGCTGGAAAGTCGGTAGATCCTCTGGAGCTGCTCCGAAATCTGGCCATACAAAACCAGTTGGGTCAGATCCCAGAAAGAGCAAGTACCACAAAGGAGACTTCACTTAGGAACTAAAACCAGCAATTAGCACAAGAATAATAATAAATAGTAAGAACTGGAAATATGGAAAACTATCAGGATGATATACGACGAGACAACCATGGAACTATTCAGATAACCAGGTTACAACCCGTAAACCAAACAAGGACCGGGGTTGTAACCCTTCATCTGAACGGAACTTGGCTTCCCACCATTTATCGACAAGATAACATAAGAAATCAAGCCATGTAATAAATCTTGTACAGGATCAAGACCAGACTAGGTTGATTAGACTCCATCCGATAATTCACGGTCAAGCAATAAGTATGACTTGATACTTTAACTAACTAGGATTATCACAGGCCTAGTTACTAGCAAGATGCAGCGAGATTGTTCCACAGCGACAAGCCCTGCAGACCATCCAGGCTATCCGGACGCAATTAGGGGTTGAATTCAAGTGGGTACATCGTCCAGGAAACGCATGTACCCTTAGGTGACTTAGAGGGTGTAACACATGACAGTGTGCTGGAAATGTGCCCTACTCGACGGCAGGCTACAGATCCCAAGTGGGACGCCCAGATAACGGGATTGCCTGTAGATGGGAAATCTCTTCATGACTATTGTGTTATTCTAGTTATTAGCCTTAGTCCTTTTTAGTTGGTACCCCTGAACGTGGTACTCAAGGGTCCCTGTCCTAGACATGATGCAAGACAAGACGGGTTCATTTGTGCAAGCACAATCGTCCACGGTGTCTAGGTCATTCATTCTTGTCATGTCAAGCTAGCCGTCGCAACAGCATATCGAGATATATCATGTCAGATTTCATGTCAGGAGTGTGCCACGACGGGCCATAATCATGTCATGTTTATCATGTCAAGTTATCATATCAAGTTTACTGTCAGGAGTGCGCCACGTCGGACCACTATCATGTCATGTCAAAAAGTGCACCACAACGGGTCACCATCATGTCAGGGAACACACTTAAAATTAATATGACACAAGTATATGTTAGTAATTAAATATTAGCAGGGGCAAGGGCTGTGGAGGAATCATGCGACTCAGGAGAATTTCATGTGGCCAAAATATTTTACTAAGGCCATGTGGCCAAAATATTTTACTAAGGCCATGCGGCCAATAATAAATTAATAGTGGCCATGCGGCCAAGGCAACTGCTAATGGCCATGCGGCCAAATAATGAATAGTAGCCATGCGGCCAACTAAGAATAGTAGCCATGCGGTCAACAATGAGTAATACAAACAATTGCATGCAAGGCCATGCAATTGTTCTTATGCGGCCAGCATATGAGCCAATGGCCTATGCGGCCAAACAATAAATGTTCATGCGGCCCTGCAAGTCGCTTGCAAATAAATGCAAACAATTTAATTTAAATGGCCATGCGGCTCAAAATAGGTTGCATGCAAATGCATGCAATTATCTAATGCAAATGCCTAAGGTCATGCGGCCAACAATTAACTAAAAGCCATATGCGACTAGCATTAGATGAGGCCTTATGCGGCCAGCAAATACTGAGAATTTCTTTCTTGCACCATGTTCATCTTATCCATCTGCTTAGACAAAGCGTCCACTTTGAGTTGAGTCCTCAACTCATCTTCAACATGTTTCTAGTACAAGAGGCATTCCAGATCCACTTCCATCTTCTTGCGGTGCATGTCCGCGATAAAGTTCTCTATACAGGTGGGAGTTTGGCGACAATACCCCCGACGACAAAAGCATCGATCAAAGGCATGCTGTCGTCCGCCAGCTTCTGACGTAACTTGAGGAACTCCTTGACGTAAGGCAACATGGTTTTATCGTACTCAAACCGCATCCTCCAGACCTTTTCAGTTACGTAGATTTTGTTTCTGTTCTCATCTGCCTTGTAGAGATTCTCTACAGACTCCCAAACATCCTTTGCATTGACCATCTTGCTGTATGACTCTGCTAGAGTATCTTGTATCTAGTTCTCGATCAACAACTTGTAGAGGTTGTTATCCCGCCTTCACTTTGACTGCAAAGTCGTGGCTTCAGCAATCCTTCGAGCATTTTTACTCTCTGGAATCAAAGACTCAGGATCTATCAACACGTAGTCGACGCTCATGAGTTGAAGATTAAGGTTGATCTTTCTTTTCCAGATGTTGTAATGCTCTCTGTCAAACTTTTTAAGCTTAAAACTTGTGTCGAAAAGTTGTGCACGGTTGTTCTCCATCAGATTTGAATCTTGCTTTGAGATTGTTAGTCCCAAAACAGATCGTTAGATGGAAATCTCGAACTCTTAGAAAGAGGGAGATGGATACTCGTTCTATTAGTGAGATACGAGGTTGATGACTCGATCTCTACGAGAACACGAGTTGATAAAAGCAACTTAGTTGGCGAAACAAAGATCACCGCAATTCTGAGTGATTAAGATCACCGTTGTTTTGCTGGGGTGATTAAGATCACCGTTGCTCAAAGTAAGATTTACCCTATTGCGATATGCTCCCAGGAACCAGCAAGTTCGAAAGAACTTCTGGAACGCTCGCCGTCACCTTCTTTCACGAACTTGAAGAACTCCAATGGCAGCGGCGGCACAGCTCTCTTCATTTCTTTATTTCAGCGTGAGTTTTTAATGAAGGCACGAAGAGAATATTTATAAAGAAGGGTCGAAACCCTAATTCTAATCCTGGCCATAACATATTACGAAAAGATAAGAGCGAATAATGGAAATATATTAATGAATTAAATTCAAATCCCACAAAATATGGATCTAATAATTGACTCAATCTTTTTATAGCCGACCAGACCTTCCAATCAGTCACATCAAGCGCCACCTGCGCCCCAATGCCCACCCAGAACATCAGCCCGTGCGTCTGCGCGCAGCTGCACAGACGCACAACACAACAGCGCAGCAGCTTAGTGTGCAGCGATGCAACACATCAGCTCGAGCCTGAGTCCGAGTCACTAGGCTTAGCTCCATAGGAAAATTATCCCATGAGCATGTCAAAGAGCATTAATGCTTCTTTGTTAGTTTAGCCTTCTTTCCACTAGAAAAATACCCCCACATGGCACCCACATGGTACCCATGTGCCACACCTCATGTGATCTCTCAACACAAGCAAAACTTTATATAGAGATACAATCCATTTGGCCTAGTCAATGTGGGACTATCTTTCTAGTCTCCAAGGAAACAACACCAACAATAGGCAAAAACACCAACAAAAATAATTGTAGTGTATTGGTTATTATGTTAAACTTACACCTTAGATATCCTTTAATTCTATTTTTGGAGGTAACAATTTTTTTTTATTTTAGCTACATAATTTTTTTTTTCACATTATGTATGTGGGTTCCATTTCGAAAGTTCGTCTCGCACCCCCATGAGAACATGGCAGGCTCTGGCAGGCAACTCTCTCTTGAACTATCATATTCATCTACATTTCAAGATCAGCTAATTGTGCAGGCCATGCCTTGGCAAATTCAGCACTTAATGCTCAAATGTTTATCAGGATTTTAGAAAAAAAATAAAAATCATTTGTCAATTGGTTTCATAAATAGCCACCATCTTGCATATTGGTTCACATCCATAAGTTCGTCTCGAACCCCCATGAGCTCAGGGCCGACTCTGAGAGCAACTCAAAAGCTCTCCAACTAATATGAGATTCATCTACTTTTCAAGATCAACTAATTGTACAACCCATGCCTTGGCAATTTATCACTTAATGCTCAAATATTTATTAGGATTTAAAAAAAAAAAATTCCATTTGTCAATTGGCTTCATAAATAGCCACTTTGTATAATCAATAAGTTCGTCTCAGACTCCCATGAGTTCAGGTCCAACTCTGAAAGACAACTCAAAAGCTCTCTAACTAATATCAGATTCATC